>VWZK01022208.1:0-15226 GCA_013396935.1 Baryphthengus martii
AGGCAATAATAAAGACCTTCTTCCAGGCAGTCCTCACTCCCTTCACATATACTGACTATCCTGAAAGATCCTACCTTCAAGCTAGGGACCGTGCAACAGTGGAGTCGTCAGCCCACTGAAATAAATCCCTAATGTGGGCAAAGACCAGAGTATCTCCTCCTTCCTGCAAACTAATGGGAGGCATCCTGAGACTCAGACTCATCTGTTTTTTCAAACTACCCTAGAAGCAGAAAGATCAACTTTTTAATAACAGATAATCAATTTTTATCTACTGTTTGGGTGATGTGAACCCCTCACTGCTCAAATTTTCCCTTCAACATCCTCCCACCAACCACATAAACTGCAAGTGCTGTGGCAGAAGCACAAGATAAGCAGCACAGTGGTGCAAAAGATAACCCTGAAGCATGCCACTGCCAGCACAAATGGCTCTTTCAGGATGTCAGAGCTCAGTAACAGGGACAAAATGGGCTTCCTGCTTCTCCACAGCTGACGCAGTAGATTAAATGCTGGAAACGGGGAACTACAGTGTACTGTAAGATGCATAGCCCAGAGACCAGGACCACTCATCACATGGAATGAGCTACCAACAAACTTCACAGAATGAATAAAAAAACCCCATCCTTCCTCTCCTCTTCAACTAGACAAAATAGCCTACCTTATTTCACTCAGAAGAATTCAGTCCCATTTTATATGGACAAGGACTGAGAACTTCTGGAAGATAATTAAGGTCCATCTTACAAAACAGACCCGTATTTCTTCTGGCTGCAGAAGTCAGAGAGAAAAAAAAATGCACCCATTTTTAACAGAAACAATGAGTGCCTTTACCAATCCTCAGAAAATGAGCATTCAGATCTGATCCCTCCAACGACCATCATATAAAAAACACCCTGTTCTTGAACAAAAACATCCAGAACATAGAAATTCCAGAACTCCTTCAACAAGTAACACCAACCACCAACCTAGATACCCACAGCCAACGTGCAGAGATCACTCTGACAGTATTTGAAGATACTGGAAGACATTTCATCACTCAGGCAAGTCTGAGAATACAATATCTTTGGTATCCTTGGAGGACTGAAGTGGTTAGAAAGAAGGGCTGACAAGATATTTTCATTCCTTTTAGGCAAAAGGGATAAAATGCTTCTAGTTCTTCTACAACCTCTGCTAAAGTGAGATAATAGATGAAAAGTAGCTACTGGAAAAATGTTTTCTTTCACCCTAGCTTGCTGAAAATCTTCATTCTTTGACCTGGAATTGAACTTGGTTTCTTTAGACCATGCACTCACTACAAACTAGGCTACTATAACACACATATCTCAACTACATAACAAAAAGGAGGCTGAAGTGCAGTTGAGACTGAATTCTCCTTGTCTCGTTGTCTCACTCACATCCAGTCAAACCCTGGACTCCATACACTTTCCTGTAAAAAAATGCCCATGTTCATGTTACCAAACAGGCGTGAATGAGCTTTTCCAGTCTAGTGTTCAATCTTCGGCAGTCTACATCACCCCAAAATTTCTTAACAATAAAGAGATTTATATTGAAAAAAAAATTAATTCTGGAGTATAAGTGATTCTCGTCCACTCCTGTTTTAAGTATCTCAAAGGATATAGTGCCTTAATGTCCTTGAGTCTATACAATAAGGCAATTGAAGGCACGAGTCCATAATGATCCTTTCTACCACACCCACCAGACTGGGGGCACACTAAGATAGTGCATCTTTTATGGAAGCCTAGTCTCAAAGACTTAGTGTAGTACTTGGAATTTAAAATTTTCCTGTGATCAATAGAGGTCTTACTCTTGCCTCTAAATCTACAAAATTTATTCAGCAAAGTCTCTTCTATTTCCAGTGCCCTTTGGTGCCTGACTTCACAAGCGTCAGGTGATTTTGTTAAGTGATGACTGTGTCCAAGGACAGTGATAACTATCAACACGCTACCAGAAAAAAAGCCCAAGCTCTTCAGCAACACACTCCATTGATGTCCCCACAAGATACTTTTGCACTGGGGCACTCTCTCTAATGTATCTTGCAAACATCACATTTCCTGCACCATTTTCCACATCCTGCTTACACTTCAAGTCATACATTTTTCAAATCAGCTATGACTCTTACAGCTCACTCAATTTCAGCAATTTCAAAGCCATTATACAGTTTTTGAACTAAGATAATCTCCAATGTATTATCTCATTTCTAAACTCCAAGCTTGCCCGATGCAACCAGAAAGCCTTGGTCTTGCCACTCTGAGGGGATGCTACACTTTAAGGCATTGCAAGACAATTATCTCCCCAAATGTTCTCCTGGGAAAGCTTTTGGCTGCTCTGAATTCCCTTCCAGGAACAATACATTCTTCAAGTGGATGATTCAGGAGCGTTTGCATCTTTTTCAAGAGGATTTTTTTGCCTTTTCATAACTTGCAAAAGCGATGTCTTTTTCAGCAGTCATTTCTTGATATAATCCTTTGATCTTCTACCCAAGGCAATATCTGCAACTAGCCTCCAAGGAGTTCATTTGGGTGAGGCATCAAGGTCACCCTTCTGCTTCCAGATCTGTGAACGATTGTGAAAGCACAGCCTTATTAATTCCTCCGACCAAATAGTTAGCTGTTCTCAAGATGCCTCAGCATAGTCCTGCCCATGTACTTCTTCCTTATACAAATTACAATGAAAATTTAAGCACCAACAGGAGTTCTCTCCAAGTAGTTAAAAAATTTTATCATACTTATATCACCTTCTAAACTCCCATTTGCCTTCTCGTATCTATGTTTCCATGACTAGGCAACTAATCTGCAAGATAAGTTATCAGTAAATCTCTCTCTGAAGTCAAGTCAAGTCTCTGATGAGGCTCAAATATAAAGCAATCCAAAGCTTTCCTCATCTATATTTTGTGGAAAAACAAATCAGGACCACAGCAAATATCTTTCTGACCATCCCACTGACCCAGCCTGTCTGTTGAGAGTGGGCATATTGCCTGCTTATATCCCAAATTCATCCAGGCAGTTTTTAATTCCTTCCCATAAAAGGTTTCACTTTCACCTGCAAATCATCATTCAAGATGTCCACTAGGAAACTTCTTTGGTTTGACTCCTTCCGATACACCCAGGTCTTTTTTCAGGCACATTTTTGTTATTGCTTTACTTCTATCTGCAAGATTTCTAGTTCTTGTGTTAGAAATCATATTCATTCCCTCTGGTCTCTTCTGAGGGTGCAGGTTTTTTCTGTGATTGCCTCTTTCACCATGGCTCCATAAGAACACCAGTCACAAACTTCCATTTTGGAAGTTGGATACATCTCATGATACTAGGTTTATCATTAGTCATAAACAATGATGTCAGTTCTGGGGACTTAAGGGCTGTTTCCACTGTAACAAACAGTTTGAGATGGTATCAGGTATTTTCCTGACCATTAGTTCAGGAAGAATTTATAAATTCTTGTTTTCCTGGACATAGGAAAAATCAAACAGCAGGAGTTTCTTCACAGTTTCCAGAAAGATCAGTACTCAGTAGCATACTTTCATTTTTATTACCCTTGGGTCAACATATCAGGTTTTCTCTGGCTATCACTGAGGTTTCTGTCCTACATTCTCTCTACACGTACTCACTTAGGCCTGTACAGCTTGCCCTGTGAATGTTCAATTTCTGTCTAAGAAGCTTCTTGAGTAACATTATGCAGCTTTGACTCAGGCTTTACCAAATATGTGTGCTTTAGGTGGTGACTTGTATTGACTCAGCTGCCTGGTTGCAGAAAGGAGGAAGGATTTTATCTTGCACCTTTACTACAAATGAAAAATAGTAATTATACTTACCAGTGTCAATGAGGTTCCACCAAAGTATAAGCATGACAATAATGCCAGCAAGTGTAAAACTCTTTTAGCACGCTTTTTTTTTCTTGCAATATATACTTGAAAAAAAAAATAAAAAAAATCTTTGACACATGGAAACTTTAATAAACTAATTACTTTCGTGGCTTACTCCCAGGCTTATCATGAGATAAAACAATATAAAACAATTTATGCAGCTCAGCACTGAACATCTTACCAGAGCAACGTTTATAAAAAGAACACTGGCCCAGAACTTGAAGTCTTTGGTTATATTCCACAATTGGTCAATAACCTTGTGCAAGTTGTCCCTCTGGTTGTGTCCCATCCCTTATTACAATATTTCCCTTTAGATCCATGGTTGAAAACTTAAACCAGGACTTGTCCTACCTCCAGCTCTACTCAAGTAAAATGATTCTATTAAGAGCAGTCTAATCACAGTAGACAGTTTAATCTGCCATAGAAAGGAAATGGAATAGATGGAACGGTCCCACAGACCATGAATTTGACTCCACTAGTCCAAAGCACAGTAGTACTTCTAATGAGGTGCTATAACAGAACTTTACATGTAATGGTTTTGCTATATCTGAGACATTATGGGAGGATGGTGGTGGAATACAGTAATTGGTTCTTACATTCAGTGGCAGAAAAACTTGTTCAACTACAAAAGTTAATACAGACAAACCTCGTGGCCTGCCCGGTCCTGACCTTGTTTTGTTTTTCCAAGAGAGGCCACTGCTAACAAAAACTGACCGTATCTCTAACTCAAATCCTGCAGCTGCCCAGGGTCCATAGCAGTGCCCTCTCTGAAGAGCCAGATGCCTATGAACATTTTTCATCACTCAAAAATGTACAAAGATCTGCTCCTAGTGTTTTCAAAACTGATATCCAGTCTTTCCCAATACATTACTTTTGTTTCCTCTACTTATTTATTGTTTCTAAACGATAAAAAAAAAATATTAGCCAGATTGAAAAGCTGACTGAGAATATTTTAGCAAAGTACGCTACTGTTTCACTTATATGGAACAACTGGGGAACCCATTAAAAATCTAAGACCAGCTAACTTTAAACTCGGATCAACAAGATCATGTTAAAAGCACTGCTTCCACAGTCTGAAGTACTCATACATCATTAGTTAGACCCCCACCTGCAAAGCACATGCTTTTAAATTAGTGAAATAAAATTACTACTAAACTCAAGGCACTTCTTACATTTCATTTGTGGCAATTCCTGTTTTCAAGATCTTCTCCACATCCATGAGGGAGAAGCTGAGTATATGAAAAATTCACAGAACCCTGGAAGCTGGGACTCTACAAATGAAGTCAGGTATTGCAAGATCGAGGACAAAATTACACTCATCACATTCAACTCAGCTGCCCTCTAAATCTGCCTAGTTAAATTTTCCACATTACGGTGCTCTGGATTATACAGCTACACAAAAGTTCACAGGCATCAGGATACAGATGCACACTGGAGCCAGGCAAAATGACCAGGGGTGGCTGGGGATGCCTCGATACCTTGTGCCTCAATCTTTCATCCAAAGCACTCTAAGGAGGCAGGAAGACACAGCTGGGTGCCTCAGGGTCTCCTGTACTTGACCTGCATCTGCTCTGCACACAGGATTACCAACACAAGTTTACCCTGAAAAGAGGAAAAACCCTAAGAAATCGGTTGCTATCTTTTGACTGTGGGAAGTTAGGTATAAAAATCTGGGGCTTACCATGAGTTTAAACAGTTGTTTTCCTAATCCTGCAACAGCATGCTTTCAGTGAGTGTATCAAGTGAAGGCAAAAAAAAAGCTGTTTGAAAGTCAAACGAGTCTCTAAAGCACAATCAAGAAGTCCAAGCATGAGATCATAACAAGTTTTTGTATTTTGAGATTCATATAAAAAGCCTTGTTTCGGGGTTTGTTTGTTGATTTTTTTTTTAAATGACATTGATTTTTATCTGCCAAAGGTCAAAGAACAAAAACTTGATTACTGTTGGAATCTCTACTCTTTGTGAAGAGAGCTATAAGGAAGCTTAACTTACAGCGTCAAATGGTAACAACCACACTTGGATATGTTCTTCTAGCCTTCTTCTGCCAAGTAATTTCATATAAATTTCAACTCCATGCCTTCACTCATGTGGCAGCAATAGCCTAAAGGGGCATTTCAAGTGAACTGTACAAAATACATTATGTAAGATGATTACCAAAGTACCACAATTCATTATATATACTTTTAGTCATTATAAAATCATTGGGCATCACATACATCTAAGTGAGTCAGCCATATACTGTAAAGGGGACCATATCAGTGCTTTTACAGAAAGAACTGCATACAGTACCACAAGCAATCTTAAAACTGCTATTTCTTTCTGAGGAACTGACATTATAACTCACGACATTCTCTTTGAGAAAGCAGTACTACGCATTTTCCTAAGCAACATCAAAAACCCAGGAAAAAAAAAAAATCAAATATTTGATTGTTTGAGACCAGACTAGTATCAGCACAGACCTCCACCATTTGAAATATCAAAGTAAACAGCTTTAGTGACAATCTGATTTCTTTCATGTGGAGTAATTTGAAAAGGAGCTACTGTTTGCCAGTAGCTTTCATAGCTATTTTCTGTCAGCAGGGGACTGCAGATTTCTCTGCAACTATCCATCTGTTCCTCTTCAGCCCTACTTCCCTTCTAACATGTGCTCCCTTTTAGATCATGTATATCAGTTACTGCCTCACCACACACATCTACCCCTTTCCATACACTCTTGCTCTGCTGATTTCCCTACGGCCTCATGCTACTTTCACCAACACACTGCTCTGTGCCCATCTCCCCCTCTTCTCTTCATTGTCCAAGCGCCAGCAAGGGAACATCAAAAGGACGGGGAGGCTGTTTTCCTGTTTTCTTTTCTGCAGCCTATAGTAACCCCATGGTTACTCATCAGTCAGCAAAAGTAACAGCAAGGAAAATCCTGCTGAGGTGATGTGATGTACCCATGAAGCCAATGAAGAGCTAAGGCAGTTTCAGCACAGTCAGCATCTCAAGCAGCCAAGCTCCAAAACCAGCCCAAAAGGACCACTAGAGGCACGGAAGGCAACAGGAAGAGATGAAAAAGCACTCATGGACATGGTTTGCAAAATCTGCCCAAAGTTTTTAACAATAATTCACTTCGCTTGCCAAGTCAAAAGCAGAAGAACCAGCACTGCAGGAGCTCTGGAAGGGGCAGCTCGTTCTCACATATGCTGCAGGACAGTGCAGCATTGCTCACACAGACAGTCCCAGGCAGCCCATCCTGGACAACACTTCAGGGTTCTCTTCCCTTTTTTCTTAAGCAATAAGTAAGAACTGTATTTAAATCACATACGCTGGACAATGCTTTGCTTCTATTCAACAGCAATCAAAAAAAAGCAAATGTATTAGCATAAGAGGTAGACAGAGATTCAAGCACAGACAGACAGTTGGAAAAACAGAACTAGAGCAACAAGACTACTCCTGACAATCTTTTGGCTACCACAGTCAAAATAGCCCCTCAAAATCTCAAGTGATGTCTAATACAAGATATGAACAACAAGTACATTTTAAAGCTTGTATTTTCTCTTTTGTTTTCCTCGTTTAACTCTGTTTCCACTTTTGCCATCAAAACCATTACCTTGCTAGAATGTAACTTTTTGGTTTAAGTTTGTTTCATAATTGAACTGAGGTAGTAAAAACGGAAAATATTTTTACTTTTCCAGAGATAGGGAACACAAAGCAGTTAAGACAAGTGAAGTTCCCTGTGTCGCCCAGGAAAGAGATGGAAATCCTGGGAACTGGCATTCACCTCTGTTTTGCTAACTACACGGCCCAGCGAAAAGGACGCAGCCATCAGCAGAAAACATACAGTGAAACTCATGCAGGTTTTATTATCTATTTCTACAGACCCCAAAAACGATATAGCATGGCCGACCACAGGGACAACAAAGGAAGCAATAAACCCACTCACTGCAGGTGACACAACAGAAAAGGCAAACTGCGCCAAGAACACAATAACATAAGGAGATATCAACCATGCCCCATATCCCAACATACCTAGGCACAAACCAATCAGACAAATACCAGAAAGACATATTACCCAATCCATTATCCTTGACTCCACAAAACTTCTCACAAATCCCTCCAGCAGCAGCAGCTCCCAACAAACAGCAGCCAATGAGGAGCTCTATTGGCCTTTCATCTTCACCCTCTAATCACCATCTAAATGGCAGTGGTTTCTCATGATTTCAGCATATACTTGACCTGGTCTCCCCTCCTGGAGGACCCTCTTACATCAGAGGGGACCCATCCCTTACATCAAGGTCTATTATGGCATGTGTCCCCACCACTCAATCCCTACTGGGTTGCAGCCAGCAGGAGAGCTAAAAGATCTTGGTGGCAAACACAGAGGCCAACCCAGTCTTGCCCTTGATTACAACAGGAGGCACCTGGCCAGCCTTAGCCCCTTTTACCTGTTTGGGAAATCCATACAGGTGACAAGTTCACTTCAGGGCTCGGGGTTCAGACCTCAGCACTTCAACCTCCTACACAGCTGCAGATCAGGTTGGGGCCTTATGGTGTCCAGTGCCAGCAGAGAGGAGAAGCTGCCCCTGCCAGGTAACACTCGCTGCCCTCTGGCAAGAGGCAGGTACCAAGATAACCCATGCACTCATAGGTGTCTGAATGAAATCCTTCCTCAACTCACTGTTGTCAAAACCTGTGCAAATTTCCAAATGGGCAGAGGAATACAAGCGCTCCATGCTGGAGAAGTGGGTCTGGGAGACAGCTCAGAGAGGCTCTCAATATGCAGCTGCAAAATCCTTTTTTTTAAAAAAAAGAAAAAGTTAGGGATAACTGATGCGTTTTTGCTTATCCTGCTCTCAGAAATGCCATTTTACTGGAAACATTCCATATAAAAACATTCAGCCCCAGGAATCTGCTTTGGGTCCAAACAGCTGCTTATAATGATGCGAAAACTTGACTGAAACTAGGACCTATGTCAGGAAACATCTACACATCTGTGTAGCAATGAAACTACTGATTCAAGTAATTAGATAGAATCAGATTTACAAATGACAAATGAAAGTTGAAAAGAATCAGTTATAATGTCCTTAATATAAAAGTGCATCTCTGAGGAAGTGACAAAACACAACATGGACATGGAAAAAAGTAAAATTTTGAACTATGATTCAGTTCCCTTTCTCCATTTTTCCATAAATAACCCTAATCAAGTATCACAAAGTCATATGAACTTCAGCAGTCTCCCTTTCATACAAGGAGTAACAGACCTTTCAAAGTAAGCAGAAATCAGACTTCCGAGTGCACTAAATACATATGTGGGGAACACGGCTTTGTGCTATTGCCCACAAGCTGGCTCATACTTCAGCCCGCAACATTAACACCAAAGGGCAGCAGGTTTTGAACATCTCACCGTGCAGTAAAATACCAGACTGAGCAAAGGTTCACATGCTTCTTAGGAGATAATATTCCAAGCTGGAGAAGTCAAAGATTGATCTGACTCTTTCTTCTGCGGTACTCTTGAAATATATTATAACCTTGATTTCTAGTGAGTCCAAGAACCACGTAAAGACTGTTTAGTTAATCCTCTCATTATATAAAGAGAAGTTAAACAATCTCCTCTCTCTTTCCTGACTACTTCCCGCATTACCCACAGCCTAGCTAAGAACTACAGAAGTTGTAATAGCCACACCACTTGTCTCAATTCAAAATTCAAGTCCTTTCTTATTTTCATTACTACCACACAGTTTATAGGTAAACTCACTTTTACATTAAATCAGTTGGCTTTTCCCCTAACCGCAATTTTCTCTCCACTTCTGTTTGATAATAAGCTCTTTGAACCAAGGATATTACATTTTAGCATACAGTCTCATAAATCATAATACCATAATTAAGTCTAATCCTGTGTTTCTTCCCTCACACCCAAGCTGTGCTCTGTGTGGATAAAACTTCTGAGACAAACAAACCCCCTCCGGGGCTCATTACTTGCTGCATTCCCATAAGGGTGCTTTGTGGAAAGCTTTGTCTCATTGTTTATTTAAAGCCAGCACTGTTGTTAGAATATTTGAAGTAAGCATCAAAATAAGTTTGTTATAAATCGCAAAGCTGGAGCAGTGCCTAACTGCTAATGTGAGTGGATAATTACAGAGCATATAAGCTTTGATATATATTTGTATTGCAAGGTATGCAAGATGGAGTTGTATTTATATTTTTACATCTCTGCTTATGTGGCATTTATTGGAAGATCAATGGAGGTATTTAATAATTAACGTAATATAGCTTATTCTTAGGAAAGTTATCACAGAAAAGAAATACATTATATAGCTGAAAAGTGTACGTTAGCAAACATTCAAAGTAGCTGCAAAATTCAGACCAGTACTTTTGCATTAGGAAGACAACCAAGAGAATGCATTTCTGAAAATGCTAATTTTACACAGTATTTTTTTAAAAATTAAGAAACACAATCACAACTGTCAAATCTCATTGGTACTGACAGTCCAGAGGATAAAGGACCTGGGTAATAAAACTTGCAAGTACATTCACCCACAGGAAAGCTGAAATTCATTTTCCCTTTTCTTTTCTAGGTATTACTTGATTCTGTATGTATCAGAATTAAATTATGAGTAATTCTAGTTACGCCACTCTCACTTCCTTCATGATTTTTGTTTTTTTCCTGACTAATTACGTTTTGTCAGCTGGCATAAGGAAGAAATATTTGCTATTAATTAAAGGGCATATATGCTGTTCCTTAACCATAGCTTACATTTTCAGACAGTAGGAGAGAAGGGTAAAAAAAAAGTGCACTGATGAAAATACTACATTGGTGGGTTGTAAGCATCATCAGTAACCACATCTTTTCTCTTAGCACCATTCCTGAGGCCACCAAGATGACACATTTTAGCTTTCACTGTATTTGGAATATTTTTATTTGTGCTCTTCCATGATCACTTTCTACTTACTCTTGTCTTCACAAAGCATGACTGAATCTGTGTGCAAAGTTCAACTTTAATAAGACAACTAATACACAAAAGCCCAGTGAAGGAGCCTGAATAAAACTGCGATACTCATTTCAAATAAAAAAGTTCTGGCAAGTGCTTTCACAGATTAAGAGAAGTCAATCAAGAAAAAAAATCAAGATTAAATTTGAGAAAACGAGTCTGAATCTCTATAACACAGTTTTGCTGCTAATTAGAAATGTCTCAGCACCCCTCATCATCCATGGCAATATATTACCTAGCAGGCAGCTCCTACTGCATGCTCCATTAATTATGTCCCATGAGGTTTCTCGCTGCTGTGGCACAGAATTGCGCTTATGGAGGTGAGACAGGAATGCAGCTACTGATGGTGATTAACAGGTCCATTGTCAAACTTTCCAACAGCTGATGCTGGCCACTGGTGCTACTTCGTTTTTTTTCCACCTCTCCAACATAGAACATTTTTTTCCTCCTCATTGTACCAATAGGTAATTAATAGCAGCTGTAATTCTCAACATGCATCACTGCCAACATTTACAGCCAAACTATTGGGGAAAGTGGACTTGAGGTTCAGACACTGGTCTAAGACAACTTAAGATACCTGGATCCATTGCCTAACTCTGCCACATACCTCCTGTGGGACATAATGCCTCCAGCTGTGCAGAATCTAAAACACACTAAAAGCTCAACAATGGAGGTGGGGAAGCACATTATCAGCACAATTGAATAATCTAGTACCAAATATTTATTGAAATGGCAGAAAGCTACCCATGGATGTAAATGCTTTTTCCCAAATATTTCCTTTTCTGTACTAAATTGCAAGACTCTCAGTTTATATATTCAAAAGCATTCTGCTTTTTTTTTTTTTTTCTTTTTTAAAAAAAAAAAGGAGCGGGGGGAAGAAGCTCAGAGAGCCTTGAGATCGGAAAAGTCAGATTACACATCATCAGCATCTCAGAGCAGCACCCAAAGCCAGAACAAGCCCAAAGCCAAGCAGAGAAAAGAGCAGGAGACTGCTTGGACTCTCAGTACCTCAAAGTATCCAAAGACCTGCAGGAGCCAATGGAGAATGTTGAGCCCTAAAATTCTCTTCCATACCATCACCTAGAAATGTCTCTCTCCTCTTGGCATCCACAGTCTGGAACATCGTCCTGGAGACAGGTGGTTACACCTTTCTTCAGAAACCGAGCACAACTGCTCTCTTAAAACATGGACACAGGAGGAAGAATTTGGAGCAGCAGTGCTTGAGTTCCCTGCTCCTGCCCGCAAGTGCAAGCACCAAGCCCAGATGTGGAAGAGAGGTTCTGTGTCCTCTTTCTGGCTAAGAGGAATGAAATCTGAAAGTGGAGCCCTCATGCTCATATCCAGCAGCCATCTATAACAAAGAAACAGTTCAGAGACAAGGACAGCAGCACAGGTTTCTTCCAGCTCAAAGAACTGCCCAACCTTCTGGGTTCCATTTAGAGAACCTCATTGTTCCAGTGACTTTCAAACACTCTTTGTAAGAAGGAGGTTTGGAAAGGCACTCCTGCCTTCACCTAGCACCACATAGAATGCTCCCCCCAGATACAGGGCCAAGAGATACAAAATCCCATCTCCTAAACAAGACAGTTAGGACCTCCTAAACTGTATGAGAGAAAGATTTCCATACTCAGGTTATAACAGATATTAACCTGACCCTACATTTGATCTTCAGATAGCTCAGCTGTATTGTTCTCTCCATTTTACGTTTTCTGGGGAAACTGAGCACATGAAAATTTCCGCACTAGCAGATGAGCAAAAAAATATTCTAAAACACATGAAACAGCCTTTTCTTTAAATCTCCCTCAAAACTAATCTGTTGAGCTGGTTCAAGTCTTCAAGGAGTAAGGTCTGCTGACGTGATAGACCTCCCCTGCTTGGAGAGGTACTGTGCACTTTTAAAATTTTATTTATAGAATGGCCTCACTCATGCTTCGTTTAAGAAATAATTAGCTTTTGACAGCTTAAAATGAACAGGACTCTCTCCTGCTGCAGAGTCACTAGACCTGAGCTGGATTTCAAGTTCTTGCAACCACATGAGAATTACTTGATGGACCAGCGTCAGTGACAAGTTAGTTTGCCCTGCACTTTTCAAATAGCACCATGAGCAATACATGCAAGAGCAATAAAACAAGGACGAACATCAGTCAAAAGACCGAGCAAGCAATCATTGCTGCTCTTATCCCACTTTGTCCTCACCAACAAAAGGCTCTTCTGGAAGATGAGGCCACCTCTTTTCAGATGTTAGTGAAGAGAGGACCTGCAGGAATGCAGGATATGAGCAGTGGTTGCACACAAAACGTGCAGCAGGGCATGCTTTTTCTCTGAACATACAATTGTTTCTTCTGCCTCTTGTTTTGCTGCAATGGGTCCAAAGGCAGCAATTGCAATAGCTGGCACAGATAACATGACTTGGCATCACAATTTAAATCTCAGTCCAAGCTCTCCTATCACCAGCAGAAGGGTCAGCATTCCCATTTAGTAGACATAGGAGTTTTCCACTAGTGACTTCATGTCCTTCAAGGCCTTGAGCTCCTCAACTCCAGCCTCCTGACTCTGTGGCCGCCTTTACTATGCCAAGAACCAGAGCACAAAAAAAGTTGTATTAAAAAGCTAACAGAGCTACATCAGCATTCTTGGAACTCGTGACCTGCTGCTGAAGAAGAGACGGGAGTCCTGTCTCATCCCAGGTAGCTTTCTTGAGCTCTTTAGCTGGCTAAAACAGAGCCTGGATAGTCTGTTCAGGTGCTGGATCAAGCTCAATTATTTCTTCTGGTAAAGAGCTCCTATGGGTCTTAGGTAAGATTTGATCTTCGCTTCCCATCTATAAATCTGAGGGTAAACATCCTGCCCTAACTCCAAGGGATGATCAGCAGTCTGAAGACTGCAACACAGGAATGCCAACATGTATTCAGGTGACACATAGTTGTATAAGCACCAGTCAAAGCACAAACATCTATGACTGCAGACAAGCAGGCATTCTCAGAAATCAGGAGCATTTCTCAACATAATGAAAAAGTATAAGTATGGCAAATTTAGCTTCCCTCAGATAACAACACAGCACTGACACAGAACAACAAAACTAAACAACAAATTATGCCAAGAAAAGGAAATACTGGGATTACAAAAATAAGAAACAACATCCAGTGATTAACAGTTGCAGAAAGCAAACATTTTCAGACAGGATTTAAAATTACAAGAGTCAGCAAAACAAAAGGAGATGTGAGACAAAATAGAGAGTCACAGATACAGAACACGTGGAATGAACAAATAGAGGAACAAACCATGGAAAAACACTTGTCAACAGATGAAATGAGTAAACAGCAAGGACAGAAAGTAAGATAAAAAAAATCTAAAGGACCTTGAACACTAGCTCTTTTCCAGTAACAGTATCACACCAAATAACTTAGACTTCATTGTTTGCAGTTTAATACTGTCCTTACTTCACCCCGAAGGGATCTCAGGCATGGGGAGCCTAAAACAACACACAGAAGTGATATCCAGACCCATGTTAACTAGCGGTGGATCAGCCTTAGAGAGTTTAACTGATATTCTGAAGGTGCCACTAACGTTTAAGCAGCAAACACCACCGATATTTAATTATAACTTGAGCTGCCTTGTCAACTGAATCACAATTCAGTGCAGATGTTTCCACTGACAAAGATTTAAGGACGTGCTTACACTAGACATGCCACAAAGTCCTGAAGCTACTTGCAGCTCTCCTACAAACATCAGAGGGAACCACTGCACCCTCGGAACATGTCACTACAGCTAAACCACATGATAGTTTAAAGAAAGATACCAATGTATTCCTATTGTCATTCACTGTGGTTTTCTGCTCTGGATTTCAAAAAGGTGATTAAAAACAGTCAAAGTTAATAGAAAACCCAAGCAAGTAGGGTTGCAGGTGCCACAGCTAAACTGCATCTTTTCACCCCACAAGGAGAAAGAACTCATGGAAAAAAGCATCTCCATGAAATTAAATGTCTGATTATAAATATCTGATCATTAATAACCACATGTAAGACTGCAGGCAAACACAAACCAGAAGTAAAAAGATGTGCAATTAATGAACTGGTTATGAGGAGGAAGAAAGCAAAGCAAAGCTTTTGTCCTTCACATCTTTGTCAAAAATTCAAGGACATATAACAAAATAAAGTACCACCCCACCCCAAAAAAAAACAAACAAACAAAAAAAAAAAAACCACCAAAAAAATCACAAACAACCAACTCAGCTATAAATGACGACTACATTAACGCATTTGGGTACACCATTGGGTTACTTCTACAGAGCGGGTTCTGGCAAAAGCCAGGTATTCCGGTTTGGGCTGGCCAGGAGGTGCAGCCTCGACAGGAGCGGAGCTCAGCCAGCCCCACCGCTGCCTGCCCACCGCGTCCCGCC
>VWZK01022212.1:0-16599 GCA_013396935.1 Baryphthengus martii
TTCCTGCCTTCCTCCCTTCCTCCCTTCCTTTCTCTCCTTCTCTCTTTGCTGTAGTCTCCTTACAGGAATTGTCTAACTATTATCATGACCACAGAACACTGTTGGGGACTGAGGAAAAAGAGAAAAAAATATGTAAGTGCAGAGTGAGCGTACCACTGAAAAGTCATTACTTTGGAGGCAGATACAGTGATTATTATAACACACGATACAAAACTTGTACAATGCAATAGTATTTACATCTGTGTGAATGTGTCTTTCATTTAAACTTGAGGAAACTCAAAGTCCTATTTCCTTTTAATTTCACTCCCTGTGCTCCCACTTAAAAATTCTCACTGATTGAGATATAGCATATCATTTTTAGTAGTGTTAATTTAATTATTTCTTATCTGTGGAGGATTTAAGCATGCTGGTGTAGCTGGCATTAATTATTAAATAAAATAGAAATAATCTGTAGATCAGGATGTTCTCTTAGCTTGAAGTTATCTTCTGTTTTTTTATAATCTTGCCCAAAACTTCCTCTTTATTTTCCTGTAGACTTTAAAGGAAGTGCTTCTTACCTGAAAATTATCCCAAGACAAAGCAAGGATCAAAACAGAGGACACAAACTTTATAATTAATATCACGCTTCACTAATGAATGTTTTGCTTGTCAACACCTGTCAGGCTTGTAATATTTTCTTCTCAAGCATAGAAGGTACTACAGAAATGAAAAAAACTCATGGGAATTCAGAACAAAATGTCTGAGAATAAATGTAAAACTTTATCTGATGCTTTGAGACACCACAAAAACATCATGATCAAATATACATACAGAAAACCATGCTTCTTTTTTATTATTATTATTTTTTAAATAAGTGTTACCATTTTATATGCTTTTTATAGGTCATTCCTCTTTCTTTGTAAAGGCTTAATTCACCTAAATGTGAAAAAATATATACTTTCTTTATGCTCATGGTAGGGACTTTACATTTTGTAGTTTTTTCTGATTTACAGTGACCTTCCTGCAGGTAGGGCTCCCAGAATGGCTACATAGTGCAATGTGCTATTACTCCCAGTAGATACAGTACTAGCTACAGCATCAATAAACTCTTGAGCAGATGTTCAATACCCAAACATAATGACCATTGGGGAGCCATGATAACTGCCTACAAATACATAAAGGAATGTTATAAGAGGATGGGGACCAATTATTCTCATTAGCCAACAAGGGCAGAATAAGAAAGAATGAGCATTCTTTCTAACCAGGAAATTTTAGCTTGATTTAAGAAAATCTTTAGCTGATAAAATAAGATTAGAAAATTATAAATAACTGCCAAAGGAATTCATAAAATTGTCATCATTTAATGTATTAAATGTGGCTTTCTGATATGCCATTTCAAGCAAACTACTTTTATATGTGTCTTAGAGGAATTGTGTATCTTATTAATGAAATGTTACTGTAGCTGACCAAAACAGCTACCTGTTTCAGTTCCCAGTGACCAGATACTAACCATGAAAAGTCGTACATATAGTGACTGAAATGAGAATTTAAAATTTTGTCAAGGCATCCATTTGTCTACTTGTGGATATTTGCAGCACTTTGCTCTGGGATTTTAACCTTTATACTATGTTAAAATTTATATGGAAGAGGGCGATGCTTTTCCAAAGTTCTCTTATGTCTTTTGCTTTCAACATTTTTTCTCAGCTAGTTAGACTATTGCAGAAAGAAAATACTCATTAAGCATTTGAATAATCCTACAGCATATGTGTGCAATCTTGCAGAAAGTGTATGATATCTGTAATACATACTTTATTTTAAAACAGTATTTTAGGCATCATATTTCCAAAATTGAAATAGCTTCCTTTCCATCCCCATTGACCTTCAGCAGACTTCTCATTGGAATCTTCAACAAAAATGATGAATATCTACAGTGTTTCAAGTTTCAAAACAAATCACAAGTTGACTAACTGCAGGAACTGATGGCATAAATATCCTGAAGGAGAAAAAGGAATATTATTCTTTTCTTCAGATAGAAAACATTCATTCTTTACTTAGGAATAGCTTTGAATAGTTACTAAAAGACATGTATTAGCTTTCTAGTCAATAGTGATAACAGTAAAAAGTTTGTGAAATCCCTTTTATGAGTTGAATACATGACAGGAGAAATGGTGACTTTTATCTAGTGATAATACTTCCAGCAGGCCTGAATATAGCTACACATTGCAATTTTGTATTATGTTCTACTTTCATTGCACTATATATGAGATAAATATGCAGGTTTCATGTTGTAATAAGGTCTCTTCTTCTGTTCTCAAGGTAGGCATCTATGCTTTTTACTTGAGTAGATTAAGTTAAAATAGTATTTGCATTTCTGCCATTCGTAACCATCATCACACATGGTTATAGACAAGTTTGTATGTGACTAGTGACATGCTATAGAATAATTCCTCTCAAGAAACGTGAACAGCAACTTAGCTAAATAGCATTCAACTGAAAAGGCTCTGAAGCATACGGATATGATGTGTGTTGGCCGAATTGTGTTCCTCTATGCCTTGATATTGTGCAATTGAACAGTGTAATTGAAAACAAATGTAATGATTTTTAGTTATGCTGAGAGATTCCTTTAATATAAAAATCTTAAAGATTACAAAGAATAAAATGATTTCTGGAGTTTTTTGAAATGTTAAATTTACAGCCATTTTATTGCTGGTAAATCAAGATTCACAAAGATTATATGTTTCATCTACCAACATGTGGTAGATATCCAGAATTCCCAACTTAAAAATTTTCTCTGACCAAATATTGACATTTTTCAGTGAAGTATCGTGCTTAACCAGTGTAACAGGATTGGTGTGCCAAATATAAAACCTTCACAGTAAAATCCCAGATATTCCTGATGTTTCTGTAAGACTTCCTTAGCATGAGATGGTATAAATGGATGTGTTCCAGTGTGTTCCTTTATTCCTTTTTTTGTCTGATGTCTGTAACTGCATTATCTATGTCTGTTCATAAGCTTATGGCAATGATGTGTTTCTTTGGAGAAGTAAACTATTGAAAATTGAGGTTATTTCTGTACCAGAAAATAAAACTTGTCCAAAAATATATTGGAGCACTGAAGCTAGCTGGCATAGAAAAACTTGTGTGCATGCATGTATAAAATCATAGAATCATAGAATGGTTTAGGTTGGAAGGGACCTCCGAAGGTCATCTAGTCCAACCCCCCTGCAGTGAGCAGGGACATCCTCAGCTAGATCAAGTTGCTCAGAAACTTATCAAGCCTCACCTTGAATATCTCCAGGGATGGGGCCTCAACTACTTCCCTGGGCAACGTGTTCCAGTGTTTCACTACCCTCACAGTAAAGAACTTGTTCCCAACATCCAATCTAAATCTGCCCTTCTCTAATTTAAAACCATTGCCCCCCGTCCTGTCCCTACAGGCCTTTGTGAACAGTCCCTCTCCAGCCGTCCTATAGGCCCCCTTCAGGTACTGAGAGGTCGATACTAGGTTGCTATTAGGTACAGTTTCACTGTCTCCAAAACCATTGGTTATGGTTCCTAGACGGTTCTCAGTTCTTACTCCTAAAAAATGACTGGGAATTGCTGGGAAAGTCCCAGTCTACATGTGCCAAAATTATACTTGAATGGGTTCTAAGATTTACCAGCATGGAAGATCCCACTATAATGCTTGAGAACCTTCCATGACACTATTTTTTACTAACAGAACCACGCGTATGTGCCTAAAACGTCTATGAACCTAAAACTACTTACTCTACAAATGATAATGAGAAGTCTGTAAGTATGCTTCAACATATGCAAGAAAGAGGATAAGTGTGTTATCAAAAAGGTTTGTAGTTCAACTAATCCAGTAAATTTTATCTCAGCAGCTTCAGTCATATCTTCAGGGGACACCTTTGCATGCTGAATTTATACTGAGGAGTGACAGGTAGAAGTGTCTATTTGTAATACACTACGTAGAGTGCTTATTGAAGAAAATTTGTTTAGCAGTAACCTGTAAACAATTATTCAGGTATTTCCTACCACATGATGTTTATTCTTTGTGGGTACATCACAGGACTACAAATCAGTGCAAGTTGTTCTTGGCATTCCCCAGGAAGGCTAAACACTCCCCAAGAAGGCTAATCATAATAACAATAACAAAAAAAAGTACATAGATTTTCAGATAATATATTCACAGTCATTTCTTACATCATAGTTACCGTCTATAGAGCTTAGATGATTGAACTGCTGCACTTAGCACAAAGACCTGAAACAGATCTGAGTATCCTTATGGAGATTCAATATGCAAAAAAAAAAAAAAAAGTGAATTGAACATCTGCTACTTGAATTCCTTACTAATCTGCCAAGGAGAATGCTTGGGATTGTTTTTAGCAATAAGAAAAATACACAGTGAGTTGGAAGACATTGATAACACTTGAGCAGAACAGCTCTTCAGCACTCTGATGAGATGAGTTACTGTACAGATGGCTTCCATCATGCAAGTCTTTTCTGTTTATAGGACTGCAGGTGGTAGAGTGGGAAACAGGGTAAGTGGAGGAAAGGTTAGGACTCCAAATCAATTGTAGCAGTTCACCAAGTAAAATCCGTCCCTGCTGAATGTACTAGCTGTTTATCAGCACTGCCATCTAGAGCTGTGTTAAAAAAATTCACTGCAGACAGCAGAAATGGTGAAATTAAATCTTTCATTGTTTAAGTTTGTACATAGAAGGAAACTGAGACATCTTGCACTTTTTGTTATCTTAAGGCAGAGCATCCAGACACTGTGTTAAGCAAGAAAAGCTGGGGTGAGGGGGGGAGATAATTAGAATAATCTCTGAAATACTCAGATAACCTTGGCTGATTTTCATGTATGGTACAAAGACTTCATAAGCATTAGTACTGTAGACAGGCTAGCTTCATTTTTCTAGCACAGCTGAAATTTGCATTCTCCTGATTTGGGACAATTTTGCTGCACCTATGGGCTAGTTATTTTATCTGTTATCCATCCAGCTTAAAATACTTTGAAGTACACAGTAACCACATAGGTTTTTCGCTGTGGCTTCAATTCCCCTGGGGTGATTTTAATCATTCAGGAAGTTAATAGCACTGAGGAGATATCATAAGGGCTAGTGACAGCCAGAGATTCACTGAAATAATTTTATAGTTGTCGGAGTTTCAGGGAAGGCAGGGAAAGAGTCAAGCAGTAGATCTGGGTAAGCTTGAAGCTTTATGATACTCTCCAGATCTCTTTGCACCGTAGAACGGATGGATATCTTGCTTTCTTTTCTACCATGTTCTTATTGTATGTATCTTTTTTCCACACAACCTGGGGAAATTATGACCTCTTTCAGTTTCATATTTTGTTCCTTTAAGCAAGGATTGTGGGGTGTTTTCCACAGGAATGAACACAACCTATTTTTCAGACAAGGATTGACTTTCAAGGCAAAGGAGAGCAGAAACACAAGTTCGCTTCCACTTGATCCTTGAAATATAATTTAATATAATCATTTGCTGTAAGGCTCTTAAGGAGCTGTAATATAGCCAGAATTCATGAAAACAGTAAAGTGGATATTTTTTTAAATATCTAGGTGCCTAATTCTGAGTTCTACGGAAAGTTTATGTATCTAAGTGCTATTAAAAAAAAAAAAAAGAAAAAAGGCTTTTTAGTCATATTAAGGCAGGGAAATCATATTAAGTCACAACTACACTGCAAACTAAAAACACTTTAGCATTTAGGCAGGATGTCCTCCTTTGGGTGTTTACATCTAAGCTTTCTCACACACCACATCATATTCCTACAGCTTGCTGGTGAGCATGGTCATCCCCTTCCAGCACATACAGTGCAGCAGTTTGCTGGTCTCACACCACACCTACCAACGGCTGTAGGAAGCTCATAAACGGTTGGGAACTTTGTTGACCCCTAAAAGAATGGCCTTCAGACGAGAGTCTATTCTTTCCCTGTGCTTCTGGGTACACTCTGCACATACTGGTAATCACGAAGCTCTTCAGGTATGGCACAACCAGCAGAGGTTAGCCAGGTCTCCTCTGGGCAAGAAAGAACGTGTTCACTCTCCACAGTTGACCAAGGCAAGGTATGAGAGCACATGTCTTCCAAAAATCTAATCCCAGTGCAAACTGTTGTCATCTGGAAGCTGACTACATGAGACTCAATCCATCATTGACTATATCAATGTGGACACACTCATGTGAGATAATCTTGTCTTTGAAACTATCTACCCCTTGCCTACCACTGACTGGTACTACTATCTGGGGTACTTCGGAAGTTATTATGGCTTTCAAATGCAACAGCACTCTGCGATAGTCCTTGACAAAATGCATCCTTATCCACTTTACTCCAAAAGATGTCAAGAGTATGACAGGATCATGATATTTTAACATACAAAAATACTATCCTATGACACTTGTATTTAGGAATCTGGTCATCTTCATCTTAAATAAGGTTGACACTTTCTTTCTTTCTTGTCTGAACACATGAAGTCCAGTAGCATGAGAACAGACAACTGCTGGTGTCAATGCCACTAGTGCCCTGAGGAACGTGGATGCATTCAAAGCAAGCTGATACCCACACAAAATTCATTTTAGGCCTCAGCTTCTGCCAGATCATCTTTGAATAGACATAGAAACAGATTCACCAGCTGTTGACTCCAGCTCCTTGACTGATATCTCAGGAGATTACCAAGAATCTTAGCAACTTGTAGCTTATACGTAGTGATTCCAGCTAGGGCACAAACGTAGGGAGGAGGTTGTGGCGTGGTAGATGGGAATCTCATCATGGTGGGATGTCTTTGGCATGAGGGGCTCTTAGTTCCTAGTTGACATTGAATTGTTACATTATAATAAAATAACTCCCTTCTGTTTTCCTTTCTCATTTAATGGCATTCTTGGGGCCATTGGTGTGGCTGGTCTCTGATCCGGTGGTAATCATATCAGTTTTCCAGATGGTGAGGTCACAGGAAAAGCAAGGTCATAGTCATAATTTAAAGAAAATAATGCAAAAGGGAATAAATAATACAGGAATAAATTAAGGAATGGCAAGTGTACCTCTGTAATGCCACTTAGAAGAGAAGAATGTGAATAATTCTTGCATACTTATCAGCATAGGTCCATGGTGAGGACATACAGACTAAGACATATAATTGATACACCGCATGTTAGACAGGTGTTTTAACTGACTTCGTGTGGATACTTGACCCATTGCAAACGAGAAAGAAAACATGTAATTCTTTAAAAAAAAAATAAAAATAAGTTGTTTACTTTGGGAAGTTTTATTTTGCGTTTGCCATGAGGTGAGAGTACACAGTGGGTCTGTTACACTTGTTTAGCTCATACGTGGCACTTGAAGCCATAGTAACTTAATGAAATGTCTGGGGCTTTTCAGTGTTTGGAATCCTTTTCTTCTAATCAAAGTGTTCTCCCCTCAGTGGGAATCTTCCAGCTGTGCTCACTTACTAGTTAGACAGTGTTCAGTTCCAAGAGCAAAAACTAAATATACCTAAGTTTTCTTAACACGCCATGTATTTGCACACCAAATATGTCCTTCTATTTGTCTGCTTGTAGATTTGTACTATTCAGATGATGTGAAGCATACTACTTTGGGAAATTTATATTGAGAGCTCTGTCAACAGTATATCTGATACTGAAGCAATTTCTATGAGGCTTTGAGATAGATGCCTGTGTGAATTATTTTGAACCAAATATTCTTAAATATTGTTTATGTCATTGCATAGTATTCTAATGCACATGGTAAAAACTATGGTTTTTGACAAATGAAATTTAAAATAATATTTTAACTTTGTTTTACATAGAGATTTTACAGATTAGCAAGTAGTCTGAAATTCTGCCTTTAAAATGATGTGCTTAAAAGCAAGGTTTAGTATGTGATTTCAGTCTAGTCAAGCCAGTGGCTTAACATAACAATGTTATTATCAGGGAGCCACATCTGAAGCTCCGATTTTTCACTCCTTTGGCTATTCAGATTCTTTTATATTGGGTTTAAGGCAGTTCTTGCTCTTTGACTAGTTGGTTATTTGTACTAAGTTGAAGAGGAAAAAGATGAGAGCCAACTTTTGATGTTTACAGTTGAAATAATAAAAAGTACTTTTCCCTTGTTGGACAATATGGCTTGCAGAGAGATGGAGCATTCAAAAGAGAGGCAAATGCACATACAGCAGTCTAAACTCACTGTCACTGACAGGATCTGAAAAGGTTACTCCTTATTGAATAGCTGAACCTGATAAAAAGTATGGTTCCCCACAGACATCTAGGAGGCCATTAAAATTTCTCGAGCTGTTCCAAAACGCATAGTCCCAATTAAAGAAAAGTCTCTGTGTTCTTCTTCCCAGGGGTGAGCTAATAAACCAGCAGCAAACCATTCTGGTAGTAAGGACAGAAGGAGTGTTAGGATTACCCCTGAGGAGAGCATGGATATGGCATAACACCAAGGGGCAACATTGGTGAAGAGCTGAGGTCTCTTGAACCTTTCTGGCACCTGTTACTGGAGATGGCTGAGTTTTAACAGCTTGTTCTACTTGGGCAATGTGAGCTGCCCACAATTGCTAGATTTTATTAAATTTCATTATTATGATTCTGTGGTTTGTTAAATATTGCTGTTTTCTTTAGTGGTTATTTAAAAGTTTTATATCATGAGGACAATTTGTATTAAAAATAAACAACAAAAAAACTCTTTCTCTCGCAGAGGCTCAGCAGTTGAGACCAACAATCTCATTAAGTTATATTGCCATTTTTTCAGAACACACTTACATAAAAAGAATAATTAATGTCTTTTTTTAAAAAAATATATTTTTTTTAAGTGCAAAACCTCAATGAGCAGGAAACAACACAAAGATGAGGGAAGTAATTTCTGGCAAAGTCTGGAGAATCCAAACTTCAACCACTGTAATTTTTCTTTTTCTTACTAGCTTCAGCAAGATGTGAAGAATTACAGTTTTAGAAGTCTTCTAGTCATACTTCTAGCCATTCATGTGCCCTGTTCAATGATGCTTATTTAACAGCCCCTCCTGGATATTTCTAAGTTAGATATGTCCCAGAGTGCATTGCTCTACATTCTTCCTGATCCCAAAGGTCTTTATCTTCTCTGATTCAAATAGGACAGATGGCCCAGAAGAGATTTACAGACCTCTTGAGACTTATTTCATAAAAACTGTGAGGTCTGTTATAGTTCAATAGTTATGTGATCTTTATTCTAAAAATGATATAACAGTTATGACTGGAACAGCTTGGACATTTCAGATTTTATTACCAATTAACCTTCAAAATCATGTAATGATTACAGACATAATAGCTGGCATTTTTTTTCATTTAGTGTATAACACGGAATAATTTTAATGGTCTAAAATCAAACAATATATTTTTAAATATCTTCTTTTCTATTTCTGATTAAACTCAAAACCTGTCAGGGTTACTTATCAGGATTACTAATTTAGAGATCATATACAGTTAGCTATCGCTGCACAGTCAGGGTGCCACTTCAATTGAGAATTACTTCAAGTCACTGGGCCCATAGCATATTAGAGATGAAAAAATTAGTTGTTTAAAATTCAAGATTCCCATCGTAGGAGATAACTTGTTAATAAGGAATGAATTTGTAGACGTGTTCAATGTTTCGAGTCTAAGCAGTAGCAAAGCCAAATTTTGACGAAAGTGTTTCTTTAGCTATTTGGGGTTTTCTCGTTTGTTTGTTAAGTTTTAATTTGGTGTCTGGAGTGAGATGTGCCATGTTTTCACGGTATCTCTTTACATTGTAATAAGTATTAAAAGACAAGAAAAAGATAGAAATTAATATTTCTGTTATAAATGTCTAATCTGCTAGCAAAACACTAGTTCCCCTCAAGTAAATATACAAAGTGTTAGAAAGCCAACAACTTTATTGGGAGAACGTTTAAAGCAAATATGTCATTGACCACTTAGGGTGAATAAGAAAGCATGGTTCAATAGGAGAGAGAATCATAGAAGTGAGGACTCTGCACTCAGACTACAGGATGAGTCTTTGTACCACCAAAATATCTCTGAAATGGGAAATAAAGTGGAAAAATAGAGGAGAAATAATACAACACAAGATTATTTTTTAACATCAGACCAGAGATCACTTCCTTCTAGTATATGATGGCAAGACAGTGCTTATCCCTATCTAAGCTTATTCTTATTCTTTAAGAATAAGAATTCCCTCACCTGCTGTTAATACTATATAAATCAGCCTACACAAGGTCCATATAAAACCTATTGGCATTTTCTAACACCACACTTGCTTCTGTCTCATTTGAATAAGATGAGATGACATGATGGTAAAGAACCTGATATTCATCTTGTTTATGATATTCAGCCTAATCGGATCAGGTGAAGTGGTCATTGTTCATAAATGAATGAAACTATCTCCATGGAATATTTTGTTTTTTTGCAATCCATTCTCATTGCTTAGAAGAGAACTAAACCAGACATATTTAAGGATTTTAATTCACTAAACCAGGAAGGTTTTTTTTCTTCCTTTTTTTGTATCCTTTTTATTTTTTGCAATGACAGTGTTCTGGTACTATTAACAGAGAATTTATTATCTGCATATCTTTATACATTTCTGTATAAATACATTTTGACTTCAGAAAATAATGTTTCCATAATTGTTAAAAGGCAATTATTGTTAAATTCTAAAAATAAAGTTGATTTTTCTATAATGATAACCATGTCAAAAAAATAGGATAGAGTACAATTAAAATAAAAGCAACTTCACTGTTTTTTCCAATTGAAATGAGAAAACAAAATAAAAATATTTTGTATTTTCTTCCCATTAAAAACTTATATAATATTAATGCAACTTCACGGGAACAAATATTTTGTAATAATAGCTTTTGCTGACCATAGACTTTTGACAGAAGTTTTTTTTTTTGGCCATCACAACTCTGTGAGATAAGGAACACAAGAAAAAAAAACATTAAAGAAAAAGTCTGAATAGATGGGTTTCACTAATAGACATGAAGTTCTTTTTCTGTTTCTGACAAGTTTTGTTTGCACAAATTTAATGTAAAATTCTGACAGGGTAAATAATTTTTCAAATATTTATAGACCAAGAAATAAAGACATTTATTTTAGTTACGAGATTGGGATTTTTATACAGAAGAAAATGAATCTGGAATTTGGAATTCTTACCACTTAAAATATTTAACCCAGATATTACCTAAATTATATTGAAGTTGCTCACTTCTAGAAAGGAGAAAGATACTAACTGAAATAATCTAAAAGAACCATCTGTAATCTTAGTCAGCAGAGGAAAGCAGATATCCAACATTTGCAGAAGACACTGCTTAAGTCTCTCATTTTTTTTCATTGCACTTGAAGGACAATCCAGCTGTGATAATTTACTGTAGATAAGTTCCCTAAACATTATACTTCAATCATGTGCTCTTTTGTTTTTATTTTTACAGAGAAAGATATGGTCTGAATGGGACAAAATGGCCATTATGTTCTTTTGGATTTAAACCTCTCTCCAGGTGGAGGATAATTTAGAAGTCAGGTCTTCTACCTTCTGAAGGAATGGTTTAGTTAATTAATTAAAACATTAATTAATGGTCTAATGTTAGACTGTGGCAATAACCATGACATGGGTTGGATTTAGTGTTAGTCCTGTGTAGATTGACCTTTTGAATTTTCTTCAGAGACTGTCATCTCAAAATGAATCACATTAACACTCAAGAGAGGAGATGAATTGTACTGTGCAGGTACTTCTATCCAGTCACAGATGATTGAATGTTGTGAATATTTAAAGATTAATAAGGAATGGTTGAACGAATACATTTCATCACCTACAATGTTAAGGAGAAAAATTGTGGAAATTAGTTGACTTGGATCAATGGATAGGACTTTTGTTTTCAGGCATTTTGAATCACATAGGAAAAACTAGAGGAAACAAAGGTTCATTTCTGCCAAGCATTATTCCAAGATGATGCTCCCAACTTATTTTTCCAGTTGATGGCACAGATTTTTCTGACAAAGCACACTGATTTTTCTTAATTCTGTTGAGTTCTTCATATTGTGCAAATCACTGCTGAATTCAGCTGCCTTCATAAAACACAAGAAAATACCACATACAAGGACAAATTCAAACACAGTTCCATCTGAGAAGGTTCGAATGGAATGGTGGGATGCTAGTGTAGGGAGAAGGAGGGGATTGTAAGTCCTGGCATTGTAAGTAGAAATTTTGAGAGCAAAAACCTAGTCATTTTTGAATGCCATGTGGATTAGTAGTAGTTACTCAGGGACCATTGTATCTCCTTATACACCAGTGAGTGGAGTGTGTTAAAGTGGTGTTTCTATAGCAACTCCTTCCCACTGCAGTCTACCAAGAGCTCCTGATGCATGTACACAAGGCAATTTTTAAAAACTTGTAATTGATCATTTGGGCACATTACTAGTGCCTCAAAGATTAAATGGTCAGAGACTTCAGACACTGAAATAATTAAAGGGTGGGTGGTAGATGAAATCAAATTTGCTCCAGTATTACTCTTTGGTTCCCCTTAGCACGTTTTATTAAGTTACAGTGGAATCCATTCAAGAAAATGTTAAGCAATTTAGGATCTATATGAAACAATTGTGGAGCGCTAGATAAGGGGCCTCTGGCCACTAGAATCTGGTGCCAGAAGCATTCCAGTGAGCTATGATACGATGTTTAGCTGGAAAAAAACAAAGCTTCACTCAAGAGGGTAATTAAACACGTATACTCTCTTCGGATGTTCATTTCTTTAACTTCTTAGTCATGTGGGTGAATATATACCAAAGCATTTCCAGTGGATCCATCTTGATCCTCTTAAGATGCTGTATTAAATATAATGGGGGTTTGGTGAACATACTGGTCCGTATGTGAGGATACGGAAAGTCTCGTTTTACCTGAACTCATTTCCATAGTGAATGAGTGATGAAGAGAAAAACTCCCTCTCAATAGGATATGTATAAAAGGATACTTTTTTTTTTTTCCATATTGGTTTCATTGTGCGTTCCTCTCTAGTGCTCTGCATTGGCTGTCTGTCAAGGTCATATGCACTGAATTTCAAATATTACTCATATCCTTTCCTAAATGGCTCATTAGAGAATTTTAAATAAAATCTTTTATTACCATGAGGACTGCAACAATGTCTGCATCTGTATGTGAGCAGGTGATCACAACTTCACAGACTTTAAGTAAGACAAGATATCACTACTATCCTTGTCAAGAGAGCAAAATCCCCAGAAAATCCAGTTGAAGACATTTAGAAATTTTCCTATGGGAAAGATTACAAGTCTGTGTTAAATATTTAATGAGTAATACAAAAGACAAAGCAAAAAAACCAAAAACAAAACCTCCTGTATGTATATGATAAGTGTTAATCTGACACTAGAAGTCAAATGAACTCTTGTGTGAGAGGAACAAGTTATTACTTGGAATTGGTCAGTTGATGTAGGAGAACATTTGTTATTATTTTGATGGTAAAATGGTACTGGGAATCCCAGACTGGTATTCTAAGTCACAGAACTATATAAATCAAACAGATTTTTTACATCTATATTTCCCTTCTGTGTCCTCTTCTGTAAACAGATATCCTACTTTAATTAATAGAAGGTCAGTCGCGGCTACTATCTCAAGACTATCTATCCTATTGTGAACTAATAATTATTATCTTGGTGAATCAGCAGTAATTTCTTGTGCAAGTCTCATATTTCAGTATTTCTCTGCTAAAATATAAGCTGTGTGTAGATCATATGAACAGTGAGAGACAGTATGATTTATCCTAAGGTATGATTTCTTGAGTAATAACCGAGACAAGGTATAAATGAATTCTGCTTTTGTGTTTTCAGTTTAGGTTCTTTTTTTTAATGTAGCTTTTGGAAGTATTTTCATTTTATCTTTTGTTTAGATTTAACTAAATGGAAGAAAATACACCACTGTACAAAAGAACAAATGCAAAAGGTCTGTTTCAAATGAGTTTTCAGCAGATATTTATGTAACGTGAGACATAACTATTATTTAGAAGTGACTATTATTTGTAATTAGAATTTAATCTAAGAGCATGCAAACAGACTGTCATTCCATTTAGATTTTCTGTTATGATTTCTTTTTATAAAGGGTGAGTACACTTTACTATTTCACGTTTTCTTTGCTTTCTCTGCTCTGGTATTCATAAAATGAATAGTAGAATAAGTTCAAATTCTCTTGCATATGTTTGTAATACTGGTACAGCATATACAATGTAATGATTTCTAAAATTTGCAATGTCCCTTTCTAAAGCAAAATATTTCTGCAAATGTTGTGTGTATATGTAGTGATCTAGATTCTAGGCTTGATGCTTTTATTTCTTTCTCTTAATTTGAAACAAAATGGTCAGAAACTAAAACCTCAGTGCTGATCTGGAAATCTCTCATTTATGTTTTTTGAGAAATGCAGTCAAGCAGAGATTAAACTACTGGAATGTGTCTCTGTTGAATCTATCTAGCAGAGATTAGATGCTCCAGAAAACAGTGGAGCTACTTCTTTTAAAACCAAAAGAGGATTGGCAGCTGTGTCAGAAATGTGATTGTTTAAGTGATCTTGGAGTTCTTGAAAACTTCCTGCATATTGTATTTAAGGGAAAGAATTTACTCTTTTTACAGGAAATAGAACGTTGATGCTTTTCCATTTGACTGAAACACATTTCCTCTTATCTAGCATAAACATGCATGATAAAAGTGCAGACGATATTTTAAAAATGAAACTTTTTCATAAATATTTAACTTTGCATAGATTATTGTTAAGCTTAAGGCCACGTGCATTTACTAGGAGGTAAGGAAATAAATCTAGAGTGGTAAATTCAACTGGTGCTGCTTTTATGACTACAGCCCTCCTAGATGTTATCTTTGCTGTGNNNNCCTAGATGTTATCTTTGCTGTGTAGAAAACAACAATGGAAACATCCCCTCTGTGCCCTCTAACATTACAAGGATAAAACTTCCTTAGTTCAATGATTGACATGTTCAACTAAATGCTTTTTTTTTTCCATTGTACAAAAGAACTACTATCCTCTATACACAAATGTGAGAGACAGTTCTTGCTGTTCTTAAACCACGGAGTATTCATGCAACTACTCCTCTTCCCTTTGCGAAGGTCTCTTATTATGTATGATCTTCATCTTTCCTCTTGAGAAACACAGACCTCCGTTCTAACAGTGACCATGTATTACAGCAGTGGATGATAAGTATATCGGCCTGGTTGCTGGCTCTCCTTTCATGCAAAAGAAATTTTCCATAGAAGGACATCCAAACTTAGCATGTTAGCAAGCTCTGATTTTCCAAAGGAGATGTCATGTCAGACAGTATGTACCTGGATAAAGCCCAACGAACAGGGTTGTGGACATCTTATCCTAGTTAGGTAGTGAACCGAATAATCCAACACCTGGGTGGTATGCTTAGATCTTAGCTTCACATTTTATCACTTACTTTCACCTCTGCAAAAACTATGGTTCTCTCTTCTTCCTTGACAAATTCAAACTATGGCCAGCTGTACAGGCAGAATTTAATTTCCCTGTCAAGATGCCCTAGAAGGTGTATTTGTTATTTCCAACTGAATTAAGAAGTGATCATAATGGATGAGTAAGGAGACATTTGTTCTGGTTTGTATTTTGTCATTCCCAGTAGCGTATGCAAAATTAGATTTATTAAATACTCCTTTCATAAATTTAGTTTCAATTCTTTTCTCTAAGTAAGTAAGCACTGCTTACTTATTGCTGAGTTTGAAAACTCAGGACTTACCGTAGTCTGAAAGAAGTGTTTGAAGCTATTTAGACAAAAATCCAAAAGAGTAAGTCCCATTGGTGTGATAGTCTTAGAAAAAAAAACAAAACAGTGTAGAAGAATGACAGAAATTCAAGACACTAACCAGACGCCAAGAAGCTCTTAGTTCACTTCTAAGTTTCCCAACAAACTTTCTTGGACATCATCAATAGTTTCCCTGCTGCAGTCCTGCACAGTACAAAATAGATAACACTTGCATTTACTCCATTACTTAAGCCCTAATCTTCACGATGCTGGAACTCCTTATATTATGTGGATATACAATCCATAGCATACTGATGTTAGTGTGACATAATAATCACGTTTGTATCATTATATGTAGTATAAGTTGCTGGGCTGCAAATGACTACTTCAAAGCCAGTATTTCACACATAGATGAGCAAAGTTTAAAAAAAAATGTTTTTAAGTTACCCATCAGGCATTTCAGTCTAGCATGCTGGTATTTAAGATTGTGTCAGCACTTCTGTTATCTTATTTGTCACCAATCTATGATTAGCTTGTACAAAATTCACTAGGGACTAAATCTATGCAAAATTGCTTACCAGCATGGAAAGAAATAGCTTAGTTGAAGGTTTACTATCACGTAACAGGAAGTTTATTAGTGTTCTTACTTGTCTTTGTACAGTAGAAATCTATTATTTGGCCTATCCCAGTGGGAGGATGAACAGATAATAAAGATCACTAGCAGCTTCTGAATACATTTCTTCTATTTTTTCCTTTCCAAAATTCACTCTTTCAGCTTCTATGCTGATCATCCCTTTACCTAGTTAGGATGACATTACAACTACAAAAAAAAAAA
>VWZK01022220.1:0-15409 GCA_013396935.1 Baryphthengus martii
GACTTTCAAGACCCGTCTGGATGCATTCCCGGGTGACCTGCCCTGATTCTTTGATCCTGATCTGGCAGGGGGGTTGGACTTGATCTCCAGAGGTCCCTGCCAACCCCTAACATTCTGTGACTCTGTGATTTCGCTTTTAATTATGAATATTTTGACATAGACAATGTCTTACTCTGCCAGTCACCTGAAAGGGTTAAAAACAAAGAATCTGTTTCCTATGCCACACGCCAACCATGCCTGCATTCATGTCAGAACCCAAACTTACTGTGTTTAATATTCAAGTTCATTTTCAAATGCTTGCCCATTAACATAATATATGCCATTTTGCAAGCCTGGTCAGAGAAATCTGTAACTAAATAATTTTCAAGTTTCCTTCATATCCAATGCATTATATGCAGTGTGAAATTATTTCCCCACTCTGTCCTTCATAGGAGAGAAGACGAGCAATATACAATACAAATGATATTGTTGCGAAACGTATTATGGACTTCAAAACTTACGATATCTGTATGCACAAACATAATAACTAATCCTAAATGGCCATTTAATTGTCTATTTTAAGTTACCCTTGATATGTCATTACGAGGTAAGTGTTCTAAACTTGCAAGATAAGAAATATATGAGTGTTAAAATCATTTTTGTAAAAAACTCCTCGTTCTTTCTTATGGCACTGCAATATAGCGCTTCTTAGTCCAAATTCTCTTGTGAATATACCCACTGGATGTCAAAAATTGTGAGAAGCATAAACATAAAAGAAGCTAAGAATTTAGGCCATGCCTAATTTATAAGTGTTTTTTGTTTACACAAAAATTTCTAATAAAAATTTAATGAGAAAATCAAACATGGAGAGTCTGAGAAATTTTTGCAACAAAACTGGAAGTCACCCAATCAGATCTGGTGGATTAGAAACTCTAAACTCAGATGGGCTTATTAGAGAGTTCACCAGGTTCAAAGAACCCTTTTCAGCATAACCAGCTACTGCTCCGAGCAGACCTGTCTGTGCACTGAAAACAAGTCCAAAACCTCCTGGTTTTATGCAATTGGCTTTGAGATCTCAAGAGATTCTAAACTAAAAATTCAAGGTGGATAACTGGTGATAAAAGTGCATAAAAATGAACCAGGTCTCTAGACTTTAAAGTTATACCTGTTTATACCAAGACTGACTTTGAACTTCTATTGAATTTCTTAGATGGGAAACAGAATTCCACAAAAAAAAATCCAAATTCCACTACTGAAAACACAATAATAAAGTATTATTTACTAAAGCCAGTAAGAGTTTACACTCAAATCAACAAAGATTTCTGAATATTCCATTTTTAGTGCATTTGTTTGTTAGTTCATTAGATTATTTATTTTTTTTTAAACAACGATGTTCAAATGAACTCAAGATACCACAATATGTTTTGTTCACATTGGCATAGGGATAACCAAAGGAGACTTATATTCACTGTACATTAATTCAGATATGCACATTACTGTGCTCAGATGCAGCATACAGCCAAATAGGGTGGAATTCTGCTCATAATAATACGCACATGCTGTGATTTTCACACTAAACTATAGTCCCAGATCCAGATCCTGCTACATATGTAAGCTCTAGATGAATTTAAAGAACTTCAGTAATTCCACTGTGCTGGTACACAGGCCTATAAATGTAAAAAATATGTACTAAAATTTACTTCAGCAGCGCTACTCATGATGGTAAGCCCTCACAAGATCAGTCTCTAAAATTCTTTAAATACATTAAACCATTTGTCCCCACTGAGCATTAAATCTCTTGTCAGTTGAGTATTTTTTAATGAATATACTTTTGAGTTTTGTCATCATTTGAATGACTCAATTAACAGAAAGTCACCTCCCCCACTTTTACATACCAATAAATTCCAAAGATGCCCAGCAAAAGAATCTTACCAGATCTTTCTAAAAATATCCTCAAGAGTCCAATAAGCACAAGAATTTTGACAGAAATTTATTTTCTTTGGAAATGCATAAGCGAGTATAATTCATATTTTTCCACAAACAACCATTTCAAAAGAGTTAATTCTGATTTTAGTTGAAATAATTTTTGCTCCATAGTTTATTTTTGAAAAGCTTATTCCCAAAATATAAAAATTCAAATATAAGGTGTATGTCAGTCACACAGTATTCTGTACTTTCTTTCTGGACAGCTTTCATCTCTAAAAACGAATGGTATCTAAAATAAAAGTCATTTTATAAATATTTTGAAATGTATATTAGAAGCACACCTCCCAGTTCTCCTCTTGCATCAGTCTTATATAATTTTAATAACTGAGTTATTTCCCATTTTCTCTATAAATTTAGATAACAAGAAAGACGAGATCATACCTTTCAATACCTGTGTAAAATGTTCAGCATCTATGACTTTTTTCTTTTAGTAGTTTTGATGCCTTACAACTCTATTCAAAAGTGAATTCTTTCATAAATTCCTCCTGTTCTAATTTCTATCAGTATTCATCCATCTCCAGATGCATAATTTCTCAAGCATAAGTGCTACAGATATTTCTCACCTAATGCAACCAAGTGATATATGGAAACAGCTTCTCAGAGTCCTTATAGCACCTCTGCAGTCGTACCACAGGCACCATCACTCTGCATTTTAATAGCAAAACTTCGCAGATTTTCAGTATATAAAGTCCATCAACATGACGACAAACTTACAGGTACACTACATAAAAGGCTATGACGTAAAAGTATTGAGAGGATAGTTGTGACAAAGACAGGAATTCTTCTGAAAAACAAGTGCAAGCACATGACTCTCCTTGTAGGGAGTTCCTCTGAGAGGAATTGTCCTTCTATAGTCCTGGGCAGAGCACCTTGGAGAAGCTGAATGTCCTCCACAACTATAGGCTATGATCTCACCAGGGGGGCATCATGAGAGAGGGAGATGCTGGCAGTGCTTGGGCAGGAAATTCAGGAGACATCTTTGTAGAAGATGTAAGCTAGATATACTCGGGGCTGTCAAGGATGCCTGTTAAGCACCAGGATGAATTATCATACCTTTTAGATACTACAAGCTAAAATATAACGTGGTCTCGCCATCCAGATGACAAAAACAAAACAAAACCAAACAAAACTACACAGAAAAAAACCAAACAAAATAGGCGAAAGACAGATCTGTCACAGGCTGAGGAAAATGGTGAATTCCTAGGTCTGCAAGACACAGACAGTAGTGGTATCTAAAAGTATAGGGTTAACTTCGTATGTCAAGGGGCAGGACTGGCCTGAGGCTGGCTGCTGCCATTTGCTCTGCTCAAGGAAAATGATCCTTTATCTGACTTTCATACTACTATCCTCCCAAAAAAAACAAAATAAAACAAAACAAACAAACTAATATGAAATACAGAAAGAAAATCGTTTTACAAAGTTATTTTTGCCTAACTTGTTTGTTTAAAATAAATAAATAAAGCTAATACAAAGATCATAAATAACCTATGAAATGAGTTGTTTCTCTATTGCAGATGGGGAAGAAATGAATGGAATTTTCAATACTAATTAAGAAATAAGATTTCACAGAAAAAGAAGAGCGAAATCCTGTTTGCTTTGCTAAAAAGAGTTCTCCCACTAACAACGGGACTACTTATGTGTTGAATTTTTTTACTGTGAAAGGAAAAGACACAAAGTCTAAGCACCGAATATGCTCCTCTTTAGTCTCCAAAACAAGGTCTAGTGAACCTCCACATAAGGGTGGAATTCAGTCTGTGTGGAAGTGGACTGGAAGGGGATGCTGGTTCCCCACCCCTCAAAGCCCTTTGTGACATTTGTGGACCAAGATCTGTGAAGGAACTGGATAAAGCTGGAACACATAAGGAGAGAGGAAAACCCCAAATCTTCAAAGAATTTATCTTCACCTTTAAAGGGGCACTTGGGGTAATTTTGGTTTAAGATTTCCACCATTAATCAAATACTATTAGACTAGTAATATTGTTCTCAAGTAGGTGAAATGTTGCTTAAAGAAAAAAAAATCACTTATAATGTTGGATTTTGAATAAAACATGATTAAGCTTCGTTAGAGTGTAAGATCACTGGCTCACTTTTAAATTAGATAGTTAAGAGAAGGCTATTAAATCTGTATTTGCCCACTTAAGCAACTGGGCTGGTTTTGTAAGGTCCTCTCATTGTTTTGAATTCATCAGGAAGTTCAGCTAAGCCTAGGTCATTACCTGGTTTAATGACCCTGTCCGCAGACATCTTTGCGTTTGTGTAATGTTGGGTGTGTTTCTACCTGTATAACAGGGGTATTAATATGATAATCATTTAGATTCTCAAAATTGATCAAGATTTCACCGTTTACAAAGGTCCAGTGGTACCAGAAAAAAAAAAAAAAAGAAAAAAAGAAAAGAAAGAGAAAGAAAAGAAAAAAAAGAAAAAAAAAAGAAAAGAAAAGAAAAGAAAAGAAAAGAAAAGAAAAGAAAAGAAAAGAAAAGAAAAGAAAAGAAAAGAAAAGAAAAGAAAAGAAAAGAAAAGAAAAGAAAAGAAAATAAAAAAAAAGAAAAGAAAAAAGAAAAGGACACAACTGAAACCTATTTCACAACACTATTTTCTAGTATTGTCTTCCTGGATTAATTTGAAAACTTAATCCATAATGTTCAGAAATTAAATTCTGTTAGAGGCTTCATACAGGAAAAAAGGGACACATTTTTTTTAGCTTTCATCCATACTCATCTTTCATGCTGATCCCCTTGGAAAACATTATTAAGGGACTCTACATTTTTGTTGAATACCTGTGTTTATAATCCTGTATTCCAAGGTTTTCAAGTCATTGAAACTGAATGTTAAAGAACAGAAGAAATTCTCCATGATGAAATTATCTGCTCTACAGCCTCAGCCACTGCTTAACAAACTCAAAATTATTGTTTACCTTTTACTTGTCGTTTCTTCTTGGGGCCACCTGGCTCAGAAGTTTTATTTTTCGGGAACATCACATCAGATCTGTCCTCAGATAACTATGGAAGGACATTATGATACATCAATCTATTAAGTAGATCCTCCTGCCTGACAAACTTTTAAAGTTACCTGTCTTTTCCTTACTATCATTACAATCTTTGAGCATAATTAGGCCGTATTTAACCAGGTTCCTCCTGGGGAGGAGCAAGGTTACAGAGTTCATTACAAACATAGGTGGCATCTATTTCAAATGTGTTTCTGTACAGTGCAAATTTATTGTGTCTTTGTCCTTACTGAACTTCTGGAGTAATGATAATACTGAGCAAGCTCATTTTTGGCAATTTTCAGTTGTGGGAGGAAATACAAAGAAAGTCCCAAGGACTTAAGCAAAAAAACATTTCAGTAGTAATGGAGGTATAAAATCTCAATTTCACTTTTTTCTAGTTACGTTTAAGATTTAATTTATAGATCTCTGCCTCATCTTTGGATAATTTTACGCTGAATTTTTTATGCTTGATATTTAGATACAACTAAGTAAATACATATATACCAATATGTGAATACGTTACGTGCAGAATATACATGTGTTATAACCGAACATTATATAGAGAGAAGTGGACTCAATTTTTACCAGTGCACCCAAAAAAAAAAAAAAAGAAGGCTCCTGAGTACAGCAGGCACACTCAGACTAGCTGTATGTAGGCGGCCAGTGAGGTAACATGGATTTCAGAATGCGTCAGCAATACAAAAACACATCTGAGGTTTGCAGTTGGCTCATGCAGCCCGTAGTAAAGTACATGCTGCCACATTTTTCCCTGCTGCTAATTAATATATTAACTATATCAAAACAATGTCTACTTGCAATAGTGCTTTTATTTGGCTTTATGGGTACACATGAAGAGACAATAGAAGGAGTAGAAGCAGTTGATAGGACTATGATGGAGGACTACTGACTTTAGTATATTTTCTGTATTCTAATTATTAACAATAAACTTAAAATAGGAAGAAATGCACTACGCAATCTGTATAAGACAGCTTTGAAAATAATTTATTTGGTTTTGGATTTCATGACACTTCCTAAGTCATACACACATTCTCCAAAGGTATGCTGAGCCTTACTGCCAGCCAAAGTCCAGCTTAGACAAACAGACAGGGTTTCATTTCGTTCGTTTGTGGCATATTTTCATGTAATACCGACATTTAACACGCTTCAGCATTTTCAGCTCCATTTGAAGATGTTTTACCAACTCGGTTTCCAAAAAGAAATCAGGGTCTGCAAAGAGCGATTTAACCGAGGCCAAAAAATTATGCTCTCAGGAACCCCTGTTAACCAAAACTGCAGTGTTTCAGAGAGCTCTGGAATTAACACAATTCATGTTCAGGCAGCCTTTCCAAATGTCTTCTCCAGATAATTCAGCTAAACTGTCATATTTTCAAAAAGTATTTCAGAGTTGGTACAGAATGAGATCATTGTTAGAAGCCTCTCTAATATACATGTGCATTCATATGCATTTTTCCCCAAGGTGATTCACACAGCTGGCTGTGGAATACATTTAGTAGACTCTTATACATAGGGCTGTCTTTCTGTCATAATCTTTCTTTTCATAGGACAATTTGTGGGACTCCATGATATGCAGCTAGCAGTGCCTGTACTCAAATGAAGTGATACTGAATTTCTATTATGCATGTGCCTTGGAAACCTAGCAGCTCGCCATAAAGATTTTATTCACACAGCAGATTTGTTGTTACTTAGATAGTTTCAGACAATTTTAGATTTGAATGGACATGGCAGGATCTGACAGCATAAAAAGAAATACCAAGAGAAAGAAGCATGTAGAACCAAATGATATATGATGCAACCTGGAGAGCAACAAAGAAAGCAGGATGTTGAGGTACTCTTGTAAACAACTATCTTTCAAGGAATTCAGGTTTCTTTTTCATAACACTTTTAAAATATTCAGTATGCATTACATAGGGAATAGATAGATGCATAGATAGATACATACACACACACGTGGCTTGTACACAGATGCCGTGCTTGTCAAAATTCTTTCTTGTCTCGTAATCTTTCTGGGATCACTTTTAAAAATTTGTGTCTAAGCTGCAAACATAGAATATGCAAATCTACATATCAGCCAAAAGCACACACACAATTTACACTTCTCCCAAAGTTTTCTTTTTGTGGTCGCACCTGCAACTGGATACACAGTTTTGTACATGTATTGCAAGAGGTAGCAGTGTACTATTTTTAATGCAGACATAGACTCTTTATTTCTCACCACATTTAATTTTTCATTTTCCAGCACTGAGGGAGGAAATGTTTATATATATATGAAGCTGAAATCCTGCTCATTGATGCAAATGATGAGAGAGAAAAGAGTATGTCAAACAAGCCTTCTCCTTCTATGTAAAGAGAAGGGACAGAACAGCCGTGGCTGAGAATTTGCTGCATATGAGAAGGAAAAAAAAAAAAAATTCTTTGTTTAGGGGAAATTGTACTTACTTATGTCTGTGGATGGAAGTAGCAGTGTTAGGATTTCCCCATGCAGTCAATCTTTCATTCTGGCTGCAAGAGTCAAAAAAGCACAGAATACAATATACATTGTTTAATCAAGCCACAGTTTTATTAATCCAGATCATCTGGGAACAATCCATCAGTAACTACCACATAACTTTTTTTGTATTCATTCCCATGTGATGTTCTGCCTCGGGTTCCCCACCTCTTCATAACTTTGTAACTCACATCATCCCTCCGATAGTGATTATGAAGTGAGAGAAAGGAGTTTGCCTCCTCACTTGCACCAGGCAGCAGGACCTCCAGCTTCTTATTCTCCTTTGATGACATCTCTTCTTAACTCTTTTTACAACTCTAATTTAGCAAGAAATTGAGAAGTGTATGCATTAAATTCACAAAATAACAGTAAGAAGCAGTACTTAGCCTATTTATACCCTTCCCCACATATCCCTTTGTACTAGGATGACAGGCCAATAAGACACCTCACAGGAGAGGATGTTGTCCCACCTTTCCACTCCAGAACTCTTTCTGGTTTCGTTTGTGAGGAAAGAAAAACATAATTTCATACACTAGAAAAGTAAACCATTGTGTGCAACATTGTGTAGATATGGCCTAGATCAAACTTCAGAGATGTCAGTAAGAACAAATAACCATAAGGAACCCAAATCTTTTGAGAAACTTCTTCTTTTTTTATTTATTTTATTTTATTTTTTTTTTATTATTATTTTCCCATACAAAACACCATACAGAAGTGTCATTTGGTCTCCATGAGCTTGTACCTCCACGTAAGGTAAAACAGCATCACTAGCAATTTGTTTCCTGCATCTCCTTGTAAATCTGAAGAATAACACCATTCCTGCACATCTTTCTCCCAAAGACTTTGAAGACCAAATGAGAGTGCACAATAATTAATACCTATATGTTAGAGTTTGATTCAAGTGAGATTCTTATATCCTCGTTACCCGCAGCATCAGAGTAATGGCAAAGATGATCTAAAGCGACCTTTCTAGTGCCTTGTTCCCCTGCTTGGATAAGATTTGATGCTTTGGATAAAATTAAACACAGTGAAGAAATGCTGTTTGCTTGCTTACACGCAGAAATACGTTGTATAATTCATGGACAACCATGAACATAAGGACAAGGCTGCAGCTTTAAGCACACATCTGGGACACTACCCTAAAATAAATGTAATTACCTTTTATTTGTGCTAGTCATGGATGTTACTGTGAGGGCACTTTTGAACAAGTATCCTCAAGTATCTTTTTATACAGCATGCTGCAGAATGCTTAATTGTATTTATAAAAGCTTTGTGCAATCTTCTTTCTGATTTAAACACACGATCTTCAATAGTGCAGAGTAGACCCTTTGGTAGAGGTTACTAAGATACCTACACCTATGAAATCAGTGATCTTCCCATTCTGCCTTCTCTCCCCTGTTCTGTATCTCTCAAATGAGAAAAAAAAGTACTCTTTGATATTTCATTGTCTGGAAAAATGTATTGAGTTGATAGCAGGAGTACTCCTGCACTGAAGAAATCTGGGGAATGCTTTGACAGCAGGTAATCAAAATCATCCTCCAATTGTTTCATCCTGATTATTAAAAGGGAATCCAACCTCCAAAGTCAGGCCTCCAAGCCCTTGCCCTTCTAGTTGTGCATCTGAGAAGAAATTATGGTAATCTTAAAATCCTATTGATGCTGAAAGGCATTTCATCAACTGCAAAAATTAAGAGTGAGATGCAGAGGATGTTTTTCTATTTAGAGGAACCCCTGCTTATATGAATAGGCTTCATGTGGTGACTCTTTTGAAGCTGAGGACTTCAAAGCAGATCACTGACTTCCAGTGGGATAATCACTTAATGCAAGAGTGGGTAGATGGAATTATTACCATGCAGTCAAGCTAGATTTATCCCTCATCCCCTCCCTTTAATTTTTTATTTTATTTTATTTTTTTTAAAAAGGAGGGTTAAAAATGGAACAAGGGAAGCTTTGGCTTCTCTGTCCCCACAGTTCAAAAGTGATGATCGTATGTTGTGAGGAGCACTAATCCCACATCAGACATCAGCTGAAAAGTAGAGCGGGCAAACAGAAAAAATATCAAGGATATACAATAAATGTGAGCAGGTTAGATTTGTTTAACAGAACAATAATTTTTGTTTAACAGAACAATAATTTTTGATTTTAACTACAAAATATTTTACATTGTAAATACGTCTTGCCACCTTTGTAGATAAGATCAGATCTGTTTGCCAATATATTTTTCCAACCAGCAAATAAAATGTCTTTTGGAAAGGCCATTTACAGATATTTATGCATGTGGAATCATGGCCAGATGGAATTTATGCCAGATGGAATCATGGCCAAGAGAAAAAATTGCTGGATAGGTAACAAGCTTCCTTGGTTCTCAAAAAGTTGAAGTAATTCATTAGGAAGTCTAATTTTCTGTATTTTCATGCAGTATTGGGCAGGGTTTCTAGCCCTCCTGACTTGAGTTTCAACTGGCAGCACCTTTGTCTCTCAGGTCTTACAAGAAAAGTGCACAAGTTAAGAGAGACAATTTGAGACCCTTAGTTTCATGCAGTTGAAGTTGCTCACATTGGAAAAAATCAGGTTCTTGCCAAACTTGTTAATGTGTAGTACCCCTGCAGCTCTTGAATAACATTTCTGATGATAGAAAAAAGAAAATAAAAGTGGTATTTTTTTTTTTTTTTTTCCCTGTTCTGTTTTTTAAAAGAGGGGAGTGAGCTTAAAAGCCCAGGGATCTGATCTCAGCTCGCTAGGAGACTTCATTGACTGAATACAATCAAAATTAACCATGCATCTGACATTCCAAGTCTGATTGTTAAAACAGTGCTGTGTGCTTGACAAATCTTGGTTGAGTTGCACCAAGAATCCAAAAAAAGCATGTGTCTGTGTGTGGCTGGACTGACAACAGAACTCCAATCCAAATGTCACAGACGCACATATTTATACCCACTTCCCTACAGGTTAAACACATCAAGGGCAAGACTTCCAAGAACACACATCATTTATAGACTAAATGTATATATTACGGGTCTACTGAGGGCATAGGTAAAATTCTACAACCACCCACTCAAAGCACGGCTCACAGAGCTTCTACGTCATTGCATAGATAGGTAATTTTCTTAACTGATGAGAATAAGGGAAGAAAATCTGTTACTTATTTGCATTTTATTTGCATTGAGCCAGCAGTGTGCCCAGGTGGCACGGAAGGCCAATGGCATCCTGGCTTGGATCAGTAATAGTGTGGCCAGCAGGAGTAGGGATGTAATTCTCCCTCTATACTGGGCACTGGTGAGGCCTCACCTCGAGTACTGGGGACGGTTCTTGGCCCCGCACTTCAAGAAAGATCTTGAGGTGCTGGAGCAGGTCCAGGGGAGAGTGACAGGACTGGGGAAGGGACTGGAGGGAAAGTCTTATGAGGAGAGGCTGAGGGAGCTGGGGTTGTTCAGCCTGGAGAAGGGGAGACTCAGGTGGGACCTTATCACTCTCTACAACTATGTGAAGGGAAGTTGTAGTCAGGTGGGGGTCGGGCTCTTCTCCCAGGCAACTAGTGACAGGACAAGAGGGCATGGCCTGGAGCTGCACCAGGGGAGCTTTAGGTTGCATATTAGGAAGCACTTCCTCACGGAAAGGGTGATCAAACACTGGAATGGACTGCCCAGGGAAGTGGTGGAGTTGCCATCCCTGGGGGTGTTTAAGGAAAAATTGGAAGTGGCACTTGGTGCCATGGTCTAGTTGATGTTGGGGTGTTAGGTTATAATTGGACTGGAGATCTATTCCAGCCTCAATAACACTATGATTCTGTGATTCTGTGATTTCAGATAGTTGTATGCCACTATTCTTCATCTTATGTTGACATTTAATGCTATACATGCCCAAAACTGTAAGTAAACGTATTTCAGAAAATTGTGTTTCAGAAAAATGTTCAGAAAATTGGTTTCCTACTAGATGCTCTGGTATGGATTAAAGGGGCACAACAGTTTTGAAAATTTGAGCCTGAGAGCCCAGAATCTAGAGAAATTCTTAATGCTCACCATACCGGCAAGTAGGAACCAAGTTATATCAACGATTATTGAATTATTAATTAATAAATTATTATTTAACACTTTCTTCTCAACTTTCTCAAACAGCTGTATAACATTCATGAGGTTTTTGGAACACTATTTCACAAATTATTTCACTTGTTCTACAAACTAGCATTCCCAAACTGTAATTTAGGCTGTGATTTTTTGTGCCACATATGGTGCAATATGTTGCAATCTAAGTTTATTATCCTCCGTTCATGCTTTCTTTTCTCACCAAAACAGGTTTGTAACCCATTTTTCTAGTGGCTTTGTTCCAGATGGAGGAAATTCCTTTTCCCTTATTTAGTCTTTATATACTATTCTCAGGTAAAAATATTTGCACTCCTACAACAAAGCCTAGGAACCATTCTTAACCCTGGCAGTAGCCGTATGACAAATAACATAGACTTGTGACCACAGATTTTCAAATTAAAAACAGTTAATACTTTGCTCTGCTAACTACTGAAGGGTTGGGGTTTGATTTGCTGTTTTTTTCCCTATATTTCTCAAGATAGCCCCTGTCGCGTTTCACATCCTACATATTTTAAAGGAACAACAAAAGGTGTCTTCTCTAGGAAGCATTGTGAGTAAAAATAATTACACGGCAGAAAATACTGGAGAATACATATAGTAGTATCATTCATCGCTAATGAGTTAAAAGGATATCGCAGTGCATTTATAAATCACTACACAGTGTTGCACAGTTTATTTAAATTCATTGTGCCTCATTATAATTGAGCTATGCACCTTTAGGTCTGAGTTGATTAGGAATGCTATAGCTCAGAATAGCTTTTAATTCGCCGAAACACGGTCTGACCTTTAGCATAATCCTGTGTGAAACACAGTATAGTTTAGACATTAATAATGATACTACATCTTTTTTTGTACTGGTAAGATGCTACTTAAAAAAATTGTATTATTAGTTAACAGGCTCAGGACAATTCATCAAAACCAAATTATCCTTCTGTGTATAGCTGCAGTACTTAATTCCAAGTTCTTCATCTCTCATAACTATTACCTACTCTTTAAAAATGCTAAAAACTAAAACATAATAGTGTCATGTCAGAGTAATAAGTCACGTACATACATTTGCTGACTCCCCACAGACTTACACTGTACCCAGCTTAAGGATCTGAGCAACATGATGCACATTCTACAGGATAAAGCATCTCTTCTGTTTGACCTTTGTCTTCGTGTTTAAGAGTAACATTTACTTAAACCACTTTCTGGCAACTCTGCAGGTTCCACTAACAGCTCTTCCATCATTATTGCCCAGTTTCGGACTAAAATTCCAAGGATGACTGGAAAACAGCTGTGTACAGACTACAGCTGACAATCAGTCCCATAGCAAGTGAAGGGCCAGGTTGGTCTGAGAGAACTTAAATCTCACCTGACAAGCCTGACTTACCACTCATGACTCCAGGGATCAGAGTGATCTCTTGATCCCCCCAGCCCTCTTCTATAACTCTACAACTCAGCTGGCCACAGCTGCTCCTTGGGTTGCATATGGACGATTTTGCAGTTTCCAGCCTTCCAAAGTCTTGGTTTCAGTCTTGCATAAATTGTCACCTTGAGATGAGTCGTTTGTTTCAAGTGTTGTCATCTGTCTGCTTTTAATGGCTGTCAGGGCCTCGGTAACATCCTTATTACAGAGACATAAGATTCATAAAGATTAATTCTGGTGGAAAAAAATATATGGTTACACAGGTGTGTTTCTGATCCTTAGGTCGATGAGAATATTCAATAAGGAGAATATTCATAGGAGGTTGAAGCCAGGTGGGGGTCCGTCTCTTCTCCTAAGTAACAAGTGATAGGACAAGATGAAAGAGCCCCAAGCTGCACCAGAGGAGTTTTAGGTTGGACAGTAGGAAAAAAGTCTTCACTGCAGGGTTTGTCAAGCACTGGAACTGGTTGCCAAGGGAGATGGCGGAAAACGTGTAGATGAGATGCTGAGACATGGGGTTTAGTGGTGCCCTGGCAGTGCTTGGGGAATGGTTGGCCTCTATGATGTTAAAAGTCTTTTCCAAACCAAATGATTCCATGATTTTCTAAGCAAGTATGAAATTCAGAAGGATAAGCTTCGATGAATTGCTTTTAATGTTCCTAAATATGAGTGGCTAGGAAAATATTCACTTACTTTCTTCAACTCTACTTTTCAATAACTTTATTTGTTCACACTTCATCCGTGTAAGAGGAAATCGTGATCAAACTGACATTAGCTAAGACTTAAAGTGATCTCATCCTTTCCCCCAGCTGTAGGTTCAGAGTCCCAGTTTAGCAGACCGAAATCAACACAACTGGGTCAATTTCAGTTCCCTACACTGAGCTGTGAGAAACACAGTTTGTGTCAAAACAACAACAACAGAAAATGTTTGGAAGTAAAGATTTAGTAATCGCTGACCTACGTTCCTGTTTTCAAATTTCTCTCCTCAAGGGACTTAACAGAAAGCAAACAAAAATACTTATCTCCAAAATTAAAGCAGAAAGCTCCTGTTGTTTTCATGGCCTGTGCGAGTGCTGCTCGGATGTGAGGAAGAGGACTGTGTAAGTGGTGGTGTGAGCCCGCAAAATCAACATCAGTTCAGTGTGGTGTTTGCTCCTGAAAGGTGCTTTCAAGAATAAACTGTGTTTCTAACCTGAGCAACTGATTACGGGTCCTCTCCGTTCTCCAACGTGGTTTGTCTCATCACTCAGAGCATTCAAGGAAAGAAAAGTCAGTGTCGTGCAAGCTCTGAAGCAGACAGAACAAAGAGAAGAAAATTACAAAGAAGTTTGACCTGGTAATTATCCACACAGATTCAAATAACAAACACTTATTAAAACACTTTCTGAAAGCCTGGAGCTTTCAGAAGAAAATATAAAGGCATCTCTCCCTGGAAAACATTGTCTTTCATCTTTGCATTCTTTAGAAAAACAGGTCTTTTCAAGTTTTCTGGCTAAGATGTTACATTGTGATGTATCATGTGTTATATCTAAACGCATCTGTCATGAAGCTTTGAGTTGACACATGTTCCTATTTATACCTGTTCACTCAAGCACTATTCACTTCCACACAAGATGGTTCATACAGTATCATCTTCTAGTGCAGATATCCTACGTGTAAATCTTTATTATAATAGTCATATTCAAGACAAAGCTTCCCAGGTGAATACAGGGCACAAAAATAGGTCAGAATGGGTCGAACTATGTATTGCAGATAATACATGCTATATATATATTAAAATTCTGCAAATATAAATGGATTTGTTATTTTCCAATGGACTGTTCGGTTTTAGCACACCGAGAAATTAAGCCTGCAGTAATAAATAAACAAAATTGTCTTTATTCTCTCTGAATATTCATAGCTAATAAATAAATATTTGATAAAGAGCTGCTTTTTTTTTTTCTTCTTTTCCATAGCACTTCTGGTAATATTAGCATGGTATAAAAGCTCTACAAAAGATCACATTTACAGTGGTGTAGGCATTGATAGAAGAATATAGCATTTATCCTCCTTATTAGTGGTAGTGATGATCTGCGTTTCCTTAGGAAAACATCAGAAGGCCCAGAAAAGCATCTACAGAAGGCAACAGCTCAGGTGCCTCGTAGTATTGTCCAGGCATCCATCTGTGTCTGTTGGGGATTTAGATACCTGCAGGCTCTGAAGGACTAGGCAGGACCGTTGACAGACTGCAAAATGAAAACAGTCACGTAGACCGAGAGGTGACAGCACAGATTTGGTGAAGTACAAGGCTTTGCAGACAATTCCCTTTAAAAACTCTCCAGTTTTGTATCTTACTTTGTTTTGCGCTACCAGAACTTACATAGCCATAGGTTACTAGAAGCATATGTGATGCTATTTCACTCTACACAAGCGGAAACTAAAGAGAAAAGCTCTGGCTGACAAAAAAAAAAAAAAAAAAA
>VWZK01022223.1:7491-48571 GCA_013396935.1 Baryphthengus martii
TTAAAAAAAAAAAAAAGGAAGAAAAAAGAGAAGAGCAGAAGTGTCAACATCTCTAATGCCAGTGTCATAGTAAGCATTACCACAGGATGGTTTTTTTCTGCTTTTGTAACAATATTTTTCACTCTGACATGATGGAACCACACCAGCTGAGGTGGAGGGGGGAGCTTTGCACTTTCCAGGGTATTACTGCTGTACTACATCCTACACACTTGGGAAAATGTATGTTTTAATAAACCTAATCTCAACACAAGGCCAGGTACTTCTGTGAAGTGAATGACATAAGACTTCCTTCCTAACACAACTTAGCCTTTGCCTGCAAAAACGATGTGCATTGTGCCAAGCGTGTTTTTGGGGGGTGACAAAACTCATGTACTTGGTGTCTCATTCAGAATTTCTCTTCCAGTGCAAGCACAAAAGTGATATAAAAAAAGATGTCATATTGTAGGAAAATAAGTTCCTGAAGTGTTAAATGAAACTACTTCCGATCATGCTCATCCCTTCTTTATGGAGATTATACTTACCCAGCCATGCAACAGAGACATCAAGGACTGGAACTAGCTGAAAACCCTTCACTGAGATCATACTGTGGAAAATTGTTTGCTTCAGTGCTACAACATCACTTGAAGAAAAAGGAATACGTGTTTGCCTTCAAGAAAACATTTCACACTTCATCCAAGAAGAAAAAAAAAATAAAATTACACTATTTCTCTTATGGTTTTGGTAGTTCCTGGGTGAAGCAAAACAGTGAGGAGAAATCAGTTTTACTCCGAGGGAGCCCTAAACTATCTCAGCTTTGGCCTTAAAGCCAGGTAGACTTGTCAGCTGGGCTTCAGCTGAGCAAATATTTGCTGTCTCTCAGCAGTGTGCATACTATCATTATAGTGAGACTTCAAGTCCTTTGATTTATCATGGTCAGAGAGAGTTTTTCTATATCCCCACTGGGTAAGAAGGCAGCATCATGGAAGATGTAACAAGCAGAATTTTTTTTCTACGGCACACTAGAAGTGTGATTTTAAATGCTGGTTTGGCTCTTAGAAAATATTTTAATTCAATATTTGATGAAGAAGTCAATAATTTCTTTCCCAAGGAAATTTCTTACCAGCTGTTTCCATGACAAAGACAACCACACACAGAGTCACTGATGACTAAGGGATACATTTAGCCCGCTCACTTCATCTTTTGAGCAAATTACCTTTTGGAAAGTGTTTCCTTTAACTACTGGTCAGAATTTTTTGTATGAGGACTCAGATTATTCTCAGATTGATCAAATGAGTCTCCATCTTGCCCAAGAAAAATGGGGAGGTGGGGGGGAGGAGGAAAATAGAAGGTAAAGATCCTGCCATTTTCTCCTCTTCAGCAGTTTCTAGTTTCTGAGAAGAAACATTGACAATTTTTGATTAATTTCTTATTTTGCAAAAAATTTATATCCCAATTTAGCAAAACACCGATTTATGTCCAATGTCCGTATAATAATCATGTGATGACTTTTACACTGGGTTTCTTCCTGCTGATCAACATTTGATTCTAATAGAACAGAATGACTTTCCCCTCCCTCCTCTCCCATTTTCCTCTGCTCGTCCACTGGCAGTTCTCAGCCTTCATTTCATTATCAGATTGTCATCAAGCTTCACAGCCATCCCACTGCATGTATTACTCCGTCAGCATCTATTATTCCTTTCTGCAAGTGTCAAGGTGTGCTCACATCTTTGCCAGGATTCTTACTTGAGCACTACATTTCTATACTCTACATTTCAGCAAATCAAAAAGATTTTACTATTTTCTGTTATACATGAAAAAAAAATCTTGTCTTTCTGGCCTCTTTTCTGTTAATTTTATTTATCCAGAATGTGTTTCAAACTAATTTATTTTTATCTTGCCAAAGTATGTATACAGTCAAACTTTAAAAAAGAGCAATGACAGCTCAAGTCTGTAAAAAATGGGTTAGATCTGGGTTAGATCTGGAAGATTAGTTTTCTCTTTGCAAAATGCCACTTTTGTTAACCATTGATTTTGCTTATTTTTCTTTCTTTAATACTGTCTTATCAATAAATCCCTACACACTTTCATTACAGACAAACCATCAAATGTACTGGCAGTTTAGTTATTGTTTGTTTTGGTAACCTGTTGAGCAGCAAAAGATGATCTTTTAGTGAATGCATTAGTAGAATGCAAGTCTAAAGCTGGTAAAATAAATGGCTATTATTTAATGTGATACAACTGGGATGTGCTAAGATTCTTTCTTTAGGAATCTCTGCCTGAATAAGGCAAACAGACCTTCAAAATCCAAGCTGGATCACATACCCAACATTTTGTGGTGTCATAAATTCAATCAGTATGCAATGTCCCGTAACATGGGAAAATAACCTTAAATAATCTTAGAAACCGCACAAGCATATTATTTATACTGTGCTGTAGGTGACACATCTTTTCTAACACCCAGATAGGAAACTATTTCAGCATCTTGAATGCTGCAGATGCAGAACAAAAAAATCCTGAGTAATTGGTAAATTATCAGTTGAGGAAGTCAATGAATATAAAAATTTGATTTTGTTTTATTCACTGGAACTCAGTTCAAGGAGAAAACTAAAAAATGTGGATTATGCAAACGAAACTGGTTGCTCTTGGTCCTCATTACGATCACTCAATAGCAAAGCATACGGAACAGTTCATCTAGTCCTAAAGCAATTCCTAAATCTGTCCTGAAACCATCCTGAAAAAGACTGGGTTTGTCTATTAATTACAGAGGGACATCTGAGCAACCAGGTGTGCAGACTAGGATTGTCTCACACTAAATGAAAATATGTCACATCCAATTAAATAATGTAATTATTCAACATGCAACCCCACCCACACTCCAACTATGATGAGACTGAATTGCTAGATAGTAATTTCTGGGGCTATAACCATCACATATCATATTAAACATCTTAACACTCACCTTTTAACAATTCCTTGCCTGCTCAGAACTAGCATTCTCCACTTCTGGATGCCAGATAGCGACAGGGACAAGAAGAGAATTGAAAAGTAAAGAAAAAAAAATAATGTTACATTATTTATTTATTTACATACACTGATGGACTTGGCAGTCTTAGGTTTATGGTTGAACTTGATAATCTTGAGGGTCAACCTAAATGATTCTATGATTCCATGATTATTTGCCTGTGGTTTACAAATCCTGTATTTTTTACATCTTCAGCATGGGTAGAAAATTCTTTATTGCTCATCAGTTGAACCTTAACATCTCAGCTTGAAATAATAAAAATTTTTTCCCAACACCCTGGTAACTGTTTTAGCTTATGGGAAATCTGTGGAGCTTTTCTGTCTGACTTTATCCCTCTTTTTCTCTCTCTCCTTTAGTCCATACTCTGAATTACAATCTATGACACTTATGCAGACCCAAGTCTGTTGAGAGGAAGAAATTACTCTTTCACTACACCAAGTGTTGGGTTCTTGCTGGTTTGGGGGGCGTTTGGTTTGGTTTATTTTCTTTCAAGGGGGATGTTTTCCAGGTTCTATGTGCAGTTCTAGAGGCCAACAACAAACTATTTCCCCAATATCACCTTTTCTGTAAAATCAACAAATCAAATGCCTAAATAAGAAGTCTTTTAGTACATACCAATATCACATTTGCAACAAGTAAACATGTCCCTTGGAATTACTATGGATATTATCCATCTATCCAGAAGGCAAGCAGGATAGATTCAAGTCGACATTTCCCTGACATTCTCTGCAACTGAGAATTCATGTTCCTGGATCTAATATTTGAACAAATTACGGTGAAAGATCTTTGGTTTTGGCAGCACCAACTGTCTTTTCCCTCCTTAAAATCCTTTTCATGTTAAGAACAGGCCTGGCATAACTTCACCAAATAATTTCATGAAAATAACAAAATGAAGGTAAATGTTCTTTGTTAGCAATTGTTAATTTTCATCACAAACCAGCTGTCAATCCAGACTCAATTACTAAACCTAGTCCACTATTCCGAGCTCAGTATTCCCATGGTAATGAAAAGCAAACTCACAATTTAGAGCTAAAAGCACAGTGAAATATAACCATTGCCATGAAATTTCAGTAATCAGGGATATTTACGTGCTTTTCTGGATCATAGAGTTGTCAGGGTTGGAAGGGACCTTAAAGATCATTGAGTTCCAACCTCACTGCCACGGGCAGGGACACCTCCCACTAGAGCAGGTTGCCCAGAGCCCCATCCAACCTGGCCTTAAAAACTTCCAGGGATGGGGCTTCCACCACCTCTCTGGGCAACCTGTTCCAGCATCTCACCACCCTCATGGGGAAGAACTTCTTCCTAACATCCAATCTAAACCTATCCTCTAGTTTGGATCCATTCCCCCTTGTCCTACAACCACCCAACATCCTAAAAATCCCTCCCCAGCTTTCTTGTCGGCCCCCTTCAGATCCTGGCAGGCCACAAGAAGCCTTCTCTTCTCCAGGCTGAACAACCCCAATTCTTTCAGCCTGTCTTCATAGGAGAGGTGCTCCAGCCCTCTGATCATCCTCGTGGATGTTTCAACTGAGCTTGAGGTTGCAGGCCAAGCTGGAACAACCAATAGCAGAGATACCCAGGTTGGTCAGGAAAATAGGAAGCTCTTCAGGATTGAGAAAACATGTAATAGCGCAGTGTGTTCAGCCTTGCAAAATGAAGTCTGAGAGGGAACAGGCTGGGTGAAAACAGGAGAGCAATTTAAATGAAAAGCCAGTGAGGGTCAGGATAAAACAAGTAGAAATGGAGTATGAATGCACGTAAGATGGAAATGAAAAGCTTTTTGGTTTTCAGGGTAATCGGGTTTTGTAAAAGCCTCTCAAGAAGAGGAAGAGGAATAATGGTCAAGTATGTTCAAAACAGAGCACAGTCAGCTTTGAAAGGTAATTACATAGTATCAAGGCTCTGACAAACAGAGCTTGAGCAGGATTATTGAGAAGTCTCCTATTCTTATTTTTCTGTGTCTTCAAATCAGAGCTCCCCAGAATTATTTGAATGGTAACAAGCCATCAGACTTTGGGGATGAACACGTATATATGAAGTGTGCCTAGCTTACGTCTTGTTAAAAAGAAACAATGGTAAATGTCCTAAGCACAATGGAAATGTAAGCTGCTACCCAACCATGGCACTTCCTAGTGGATATGAGTATACAGTTAATATTCACAGTATAGCAAATGGAAAGCTGACAGAGAGCAAAGAGCCTCTAAATCAGTGAGGTTTCTTCACAATTTCTCAGAAGAAGAGGACTGATAATGGTGACTTTTTCACCCTATTTCTGTTACAGAGATTTTTAAGGACCTGTTATTCAGCTTTAAAGCCAAACATTGGGACCTATAATAAGCGCTGAACTATGAATACGTAGAAACAGGAATGAAATAAAGACAACTAAACTGTTTTTAAGGCGAGAAAGGTCCTAAATGCAGCCCTCAAGAAAGCATGGAACATAAATGTTTTAACAATCCTTTGACACATTCCAGTCTGAAATTTCTAGTGAGATTTTAGCTGCCTGCTGCATAATAATGTTCATCAGTCATGCTATAGGATTTTGCAATAACACCTCTTGTCTAAAAAGCTAAGAAACTTTTACATACAATTAATTGGGACTGACCTTATGTCTTAGGTGGGGAAATATTTCTGTCCTGGTTTTAAAACGTGATATTTCATCTATATGTCCATACTGTTCAAATATGAACCGAGTCACTAACGTAATCAGTGAACAATAGAATTGTTTTGCTTGGAAAAGACCTTTAAGATCATTGAGTCCAGCTATAGCGAGACAGGATTAACCCCAGGACTGTTTCTGAGTCCAGCTTTAACTTCTGAGCAGCTAAAATCTCACTGATTCAAACCTCAGGGTGAATATGTGCCCATCAGAACATGCCATGAGGTTCCCAATTCATCCCTCACAAATGAACAAGAGGTGAAATAAAGTGAGCTGGCTTCCCATAGCCAAATTGCAGTCCAAACACGATTATCAGAAACATCCTGGAAATATTTCACCTTAGAATAGCATCTGTCAGGGATTGGCATGTCCCCACTCTTCTTGATAGGCCAAATTGCACCTTTCCTTGCCCACTGAAGTCCTTGGTCTTGGAGAGGCCATAATCCAGGAAAAATCTTGGTAGCCAGGATCCACTAAGAGAACAAAAGAAAATAAGGAAAATAGTAAGTGTTACTGGGTAAAGGGATTTGAGGTGATGGATCTCGACCCTCTAAATTTATTAAGTGTGAAAGAATGTTTTTTAAAAATACAGGTAGTCATGTTTATTTTGTTTTTTTTTTTATTTAGACATCCTTGTATTGTTTCTAATGCACAATTTCAACAAAAAATACTTTCTTTTTTATAGTCCTACAAATGCGTTTTCTTGTTGGTTCTGGGGGGAAGGCTCTTCTAAAGACAAGGGAAAATGGCTTAAATATTATAAATTCTTCTAATAGTACTTCTTGTTACATTTTCCTCTTTCACAATATAAATTAGGAGTTGTTACAGTAAATGTACTCCATCTGAAAACAGCTCAGAGCAAATCTGGGTCACTGACTCGTGGAAAGATCTGTTCTCTGTCTGCGAGGTTTTTTTTATTTTTATAAATAACTATGATTACATTATTGAAAATTGTATATTTCAAGGTAACAGATGAAAGCTTCAGAAATCAGGAGTAGCCAGCTGAAGTAAAACAGGAACAATTTGAGTATGAGATCAATGCTATAGGTATAAATGGGATCTAATTCAGATAAATGTTAAATATTCAGCTGTGGAGGAAACACTGTCAAAGAGCTTATATTAAAAGAAAGAAGATGCTGAAAAAAATTGGAGAGCACTACAGAGGGAAAATAAAATGGAACAAAGCAAAATGAGAAAAGAGAAAGGAAAAATTAAATAAACTTTTGTATGGAAAGAAATTAAATGGAAAATTATAAAATTTCTTAGCACTAAATCTACTTCCTTCAAAGTCAAGGTCAAACCTACTGTTGCTCATGCCAAGAATGAACTATAAAAACTTCTGGCTATTTGTAAAGAATACATATATAGTCCTTTCAAAGAGGTTTTGATAGCAGATGAAGGAGTTGCGAGGGAGTATCTATTTTAATCGAAGACAGTAACGATCCCTACCATATCAATCACTTTTTCAAGAAAATGTTCTGCTGCCAGCACTGACTTTCAGCTATTTTAGTCGAGACTAAAAATATCACTGTAAAACAATATTCATTATCGCTCTGATCCATGGAGTCTGAAGTTGACACACATTTGTTTTCTGTGTATTAAACAGCTGAAGTTACTATGAACTATGGAGAGCTGAGGTACCATTTTATTTTTGAGGATGCTGTAGCCTGTTGTTAGAGCAGACACATGCACACACACATGTTGTTCTGCTTTTTCTTATGTTTCCCTCTTAATTAGCCTTAATTAACCTACTTTCAACCTTCAAATTAATTTAAAACTTAAAATGCATCACCCTCTGTTGCACTGTGTTGGCTCAAAGACCTTCAACAGGCATGGTTTGATTGGGAAAGCCATAACCCACAACTCTTGTTCGTGCACTTTTATGACCACACTGCAAATAAAGAACAGGATTCAAGTGGTTCTACCACATAATGTACAAAGAGAAAAAACAGAGAAATTGAAAAGTATCCTTTTTATAAATCCTAGACACATTACTCACTTTGGACTAAACATTAGAATCTCAGCACCCACACGGCACCATCCTAGGAATGCCTGGTGCAAATTACCATCTTGATCTACATCTTTTATATTCCTGACCTGGCTTCAAGCCATAAGCATTGGTGTTTAAAGCCACCTCTGAAGATTATTTTGTCCAGCACTGCACTCAAAAGCCAGGCAAGCCCTAATGCAGTTCCTTGCAGGGCCCGGGATGAAGGCTTCCTACAGAAAGCACAGAAAACAGTAATAATGAACTAGCCTACAAGATAAAGGTGGAATCTAGCATGAAATGTTAAAATTATTTCCTTTCTTCACCTGCAGCACAGAGACTTATGAACACACACTCATGAAAGAGGGGAATGGCATCACCTCCGCACCCATTAGACATAGCAGCTCATGGTCACAACTAAAAGCCACTGGATGGGAATACACAGGAACTGTCAAAGAATGGAACTAGTTCCAAACAGTGGCAGGTGAAGGATATGTCCCTCAATCTACCATGAGCTTCTTAAGCCATTTGTCTGCCCAAATCCTGTCCAGTAGGATACGCTCTTGTCCAGTTTCATGGGTCAAAATAGCTTTGCTTCTGCCCTCTTGGAGAAGAACCTCTTTGACAGAGAGCTCCTTTCATTTCTGTGGAGTCACTCAAGGTCTAAGTTGTCACTCAGTTTGCCAAAGGTGTCAAATGCTGGCTCAGACTCTGCAAAGAAAACACCTGGAAACAAGGAGAGTCATTATCTGTCAGTCTCCATCCCAGTCTTGTGCAATACTTTCTACTTTCATGCAACACTGGTGCCTTATGTGTTGTTAGGAACAGTGCTCTGCTTTTCTTTGACTCAAGTGAGCAAAGATCTGAAAGTTCATCCTGAAGGTGAAACTCACTCAGGCATGAAGAATAAAATAAAGAGGTGTGTCTCTGAGCTTTGAAAAGCAAAATGTCTTAAGCCATGCCCTGATGGAATGAACTGTTCTGATCAAAACACTGCCCTAGAAATAAAATTGCTCCTTTTTCTCAACACGCCGAGAAGGCTTGTAAGTTCTTGTATGTTTAAATCACTTTTAAAATGTTTTAAAATACTATATTTATATTTAATTCTACTTATTTTTAAATAATGAAGGCAGTGGTAGAGGGAGCCAGTGCACCAGAGCTTCATGGCCCTCCTTACATTTCAGTTCAGTGACGGTCCATTCAATTTGCAGACTGGAACAATTTTCTTCAAAGATTAAAAGAGCTTGAAGCAAAAGGTATCATCAAAAGTGAGGCTGATGATATGTAAAATAGACTGCATCAGGATGCTCTTAAGACTCAGGAAATTGTGAGAAACAGAAAAGGGTTCATCTAGTTGCTGTGGGGAGGATCAATGATCAGCATCTCTTTACCTTCACACATGTTCTCTCTGATTTCCAGCAGATTGCTTAGTTCCAGTCTCTGAAAGATGGATAAGCACTTGCTTCCCGTTGGAATACATTAAAGCCAAGAGGAACTGGATACAAAAATGATCGTGAAGACCTGGGTCTTTTCTGTCCCTGTATAGAAGGATGATAACTCCCAGCCCCACTGAGGCACACCAAAGATAATCATACTCAGGGGTCCAGTGGGAAGTCAGGTATTGCACAAAACAAAGTCCAAGGGATAAAACAATGCTCATCAGGGCGTGTGTATGATCAGTATTTTCTATTCCCACGTTTGGCCTGGAGACAACAGTGAGGGCCTACACTTTTTCAAGGGGGTTACCTTCGTCTTCAGATAAGTCTCAATTGTTTAAAAGCACCCTTATTTGAATAAAAGTCCTTATATAGCACTCATCTCTATAGACAGAGCACCCTCAGATGATTATCTACAAAACTAATATAGAGATGGGGAAAATTAGGAACAGATTGCTGACGGAAGAGAGAAGTCAAGATTTGAGGAAACACAGGTAGATTGCCAAGCAAAATTAAATCAGTATATTCAGATATACACATCTGTTTGTACACACATCTATACATGTATGTATGAATTTTACATATATTGAATATGTGTATGTTTGTGTTTATATGTATGAACACAGTTATCTAAACCACACTGCTGCTAAATTACAGATTTTCTTGCAGATGACTTTTGGGTTACAACACACTTAAAATATTGTGATTTCACCATTAAGAATTATATGAATGTCAGTATTGAGAATCGTAAAATAATTCATGGGAAGTGACTTCTGTAAATCTCTAGTCCAACCTCCTATTCAATGTAGTATTGACTACAGGGCAATTCAGGCTGCTCAGGGTTTTACCCAGTCCAGTCTCGAAAACCTTAAAGGTTACAAGAAAACTGGAGAGGCATTATTTCAGAAGGGCAAGTAGTGATACAACAAGGGGTAATGGCTTTAAGCTAGATGAAGGTAGATTTGGACTAGAAATTGGGAAGAAATTCTTTACAGTGAGGTTGGTGAGACACTGGAAAGGGTTCCCCAGATAAGGTGTGGATATCCCATCCCTGGAAGTGTTCAAGGCCAGGTTGGATGGAGCTTTGAGAAACCTGCTCTAGTGGGAGGTGTCCCTGCTTACGGCAGGGGAGTTGGAACTAGATGGTCTCTAAGGTCCCTTCCAACCCAATCTATTCCATGATTGTCTGATTCTATGGAGACTTGCAAAACCTCTCTGAGCAACCTGTTCCTCTTCTCACCTGTACTCAAGGGGGGAAAACTCCTTCCTGTACTCCATTGGAACTTCTCCCATTTTCATGTATGCATTTTTGAATGCATTTTGTCCTCTTGAATTTCAGGAGGCTCCTGTCAATCAAGTCCTGTAGCTTGTCCACATCCCTTTGAAGGGCAGCCTTGCCCTTAAGCATCTTCATTGCCCCGCCCTCAATTTCCTATCATCTATAAACTTGATTTCAGGAATCCAGTCTTAAACATAAGCAGTGTCTATAGCAGGCCTGGCTCATGTAACCTGCACAAACACAGCCTTGCATAATCCTTTCATTCTATGGATTTTCTCCAGAGGATTTGGTTGAATTCTAAAAACAGTGAATTATGGTCATGGTTTTGCCTCAGACAAGTTTAAATTTGCAACATCTTATTTCTCTGAAGTTTAGAGACCCTTTTTATTCTGGGGGTTTGGTTTTTAGGTTGGTTTTTTGTTGGGTTTTTTTTTTTGCTTTTGTGGTATTTTTCAGTAGTTGTCACTCTACTTCCCAACCCTAACAATCAGTATATGCTCCTCATGGCTAATTTATAATTTTTAACAAATTAAATCCTGACATGTCCACAGGAGAGTAGAGGGAAGAACATTTCAGATATTTTTACCATTTGATGCCATTTTCCTGATTAAAGATAAGCCATATTTTAAGGAGCCATATTGTTGCAGAGACACTCTACATGGCTCAAACTGACGTGTAAAGGACACAAAGCAATAGATGTCACTTCTTTCCAGTGTAATTCTGCCTGCAAATTGAAACATGCCATTTATCTGTAGGGAAAAAAAAATCCTGAAGAAAGAAAAAGGACTTTTGGAGGTCATTCAATCTCCATCAACACCTTGTCCTGAATATTTAGCTACGTCAACGAGGGCACCAGTGTTAAGGTGTAGGTATGTAGGTACATTCCCACGAGAGTGGTTCATCCAACAGTGTTTTAGAATTTCAGTATTAAATCTAAGCGAGCTTTATGTCCTTTTAATCCTTGAAGAGAACTCCACACAGAAGGATGGGTCAGGGGCCAACAGACTGGAAAGCAACTTGACAGAAAAGTGTCTCAGAGTTTGGGTGGATGATGAGTTGACCATGAACCTGCAATGTGCCCTTGTGGCAAGGAAAAGTCAACAGCATTTTGGCCCATACTAGGAGAAGTATGGTTAGCAGGTCAAGGGAGATGATCTTTCCCCTCAGCTAAGCTCTGGTGAGACTCATCTGGAGTCCATGGGTGCTGTTCTGGGCACACAGTACAAGAGAGACTGGGGCATACTGGAGTGAGTCTAGTGAAGGACCACAAAGATGATAAAGGGACGGGGACATCTGACCTACAGGGAGAGGTTGAGCAATATGGAACAGTTCAGCTCGGAGAAAAGGCTCAGAGGGATCTATCCATATGTACAAATACCTGATGGGGGGAGTAAATACAGAGTTAGTGTCTTCTCAGTGGTGTCCAGAGACAGAACACAGGCTAATGGACATAAACCTGAATACAGGAAGTTCAGCTTAAGTATAAGAAAAATCTTCAGTAGCGTGAGGGTGAATAAACAGTGGAATAGGCTACCCAAGAATGTTGTATAGTCTTCATCCTTGGAGATGGCCAGAACTAAACTGGACATGGTTCATCTCTAGTTGACCCTCTGGTCAAAGCAGATCAGGGGATTAGGACTAAAGGATTTCTAGAGATTCCTTCTAAACTCAGCAATTCTGTGTGGTTCTGTTTGAAATGATACTTGAATCACCACTCTGGAAAGGTTCAACTTCCCAACACCCATAGACTTTCAGATCTCTATAGCTGAGTGAGATGAATCCCACTAAATGATAATGAGAAGAATCCCCTCCAACAGGGTTTGCTTTCTAAACAAAGGATAAAATATAGTGGAGGGACACTAAGAAACAAAATTAATAGTGAGAAGGACATGACCAGTTTGGAAAGCAGTGTTTATCACATATCAATTTTTCAAGTATTTTATGGAAACTTCTGGTCACCTGTGATTGTATTCCAACAGTGAATAAGAGATTTCTTTAAAATACAAAAAAAACAATGAATAAGCAGATACTTGTTTTTATAAAAATACAAAAGAAATGAATAAGCAGATACTAGTTTTTATAATATTACAGCAAACACATATCATCATCTCCCTGAGGAAAAAGGTTCAAAATGCATTTGGTTATTGACTTCAAGATCTTCACCCACTAAAGTAATCAAAAGTAAAACAAAATGACAGGGACAAATTTAAAATGCAACAAAGTATCTTGCATAATTACCGAATTTGTCCTCCAATAAGGACAAATTCTTGTTGACAGAGTTGGCCTCTTTAGATTTTTGTTCTAATTTTGGGTAAGTATAACAAAAGCTCTGAATCTATGATATTCTGAGTCTCAAAATTTGTGATCTGCTGTAAAGACCATCTCCAGGGCAGTGTATTATGTGCGAGAAGAAAGAGCAGATGGTGGGAGGGGTACAAAGAACACTGGGATCTCTGAGCAGGGACTAGGTGGAACTTTCTGCAGAGATAGACCTGAATGAATAAATACTAAATATTGGACAATCTTTACTTTTTTTCCATCAAAACGGGGTGCTGACAACTCTGGAAAGCATCCAATAAACCACTTTTCACCAAAAGAGAACACTGGAATCAAATCCAAACATTTCACGGAACTACACAGGCTTGACAAGAAGGAGAAAATGGTAAAGGCAATTATTTTGGGTCAGCTGCTTCTACAATGTCAAAACATTTATGTTTCTTCTTAACTGTTGCCTTTTGGTTCTTTTTTTTTTTTTCAAAATAAACTTATATACTGTATACATTTTATATATATTGTATACTATGTCTTATATTAATATAAATAATGTTTTGAACATTACAACAGTTCTGGGTGAAAACGTTACAGAATTTTTGTTGTATTTAAAATTTAAGAGTCTTTTTTTCTTGTTCAAAAAAGCCTTTCTGTTCATAGATAACTCCAAAGAAAAGATGTTTCTCTTTCCACTTATTTCTTATGTAAAAACTCAACTTCGACTTGCACAGAACACTTCAAAACACAGACGAAAAATGGATTACCTGGCATTTCGTTCCATTACTGCTGGAGTAGTCTTTATTTTTAGCAGTTACAGAGGCATTTCAATCACTAAAAGCAGCTGTGACAGAAGTCAGGCTGAAGAGATTTTAACCTGAAAACACAAAACACATGTAGATACCCCACAGTCATCTCATTGCTGCTCTAAGATACTTGCTTTCTTTTAATTCCTAAAAAAAGAAGGGACTTTTTGTAGAGCTGAACAAAGGGTAGAAGCTTCTGTTTGGAAAAAAAAAAAAAAGCAGCCTATTTTTGACTCCTGTTTTTATCTTCTTCNTCTTTTTTTTTTTTTTTTTTTTTTGTTTTTTTTTTTTTTTTTTTTTTTTTTTTTTTTTTTTTTTTTTTTTAGGGCACAACTTTGCCCCCCGTCGGTTTTGGTAAGAAGAGCATCTAGTAGTCCACAATGACCCTGGGTGGAAGGCTGCATCATACTATAGCATAGCCAGGGGACAGCTCAGGTCCTTCTGCTGTCACCAATGACAAGGCAGAGTGCAGGAGTGTTGGATGCAGGTAGTGAGGGATGCAGGAGAAAGTACAGCATTCCAGGTAAACAGATTTATGCTTATTTAACTCCCCCAAAGATATTTTTTTGTTTTCATTTTAGAATTTAAATGGATTTATATAGCTAAAAAAAAAAGTTCTAAAATATTTCTTCTTTTACTAAGACCTACCTTTCCCTTTCTGTTCCTACCACCTGACACTTTGCTGTTGAAACTTTTGCTTACTTAATACAAATTTTCAAATAGTTTCCACTCTAGAATAAAGCAATAAAAAATAATTTAAAAAGTAGTTCTATCAGCACTTTTTTTTAACAGCTGATGAAGAACAAAACAGAACAGCTCTCTAAAAACACAGTTTGCATTTAAATAGACATAGGTTTCTTATTTTCATGATTACATCTTCCAGGGTAGACACATCAAGTTTATTTTATTAGTATAGCTGCCACAAAACAGTGAATCGGTCTCAGATAAATTGTTCTTGTCACTTTTGGTTTTCTTCAAAAGTTTCTTCAAAACTTTCTTCAAAAGCTTTTAAGTTTGTGGTAGCAGAGTAAGGAATTTGTTGAGTCTGAACTTGTTTGTGTGCAGAAGAAACAGCATCCTTAGGTTACACCTTTTTCACTTGCTTGTTTTATTGTTGCTGACAAGCTGTTGATATGGTCCCTTCAAGTCTGATATTCTCACCACATCTCATGCTGTTAGGATGTGTGATGAAAGGTTCATCTCCACAATCAGAGGAGCACAGAGGAAAGCAGCAGCATCCAGCCAGAGCCAAGGGGTCTCCTGCCCTGGCTGTTACCAGGACTGCTGGATAAAGGTCAGCTCATTGTCCATGGTGACACCCATCACCATAAGTCATCGAAGAGGCTCTCTGGAGCACCTCACAGACTGAGAGGGGGGTGTCTATGGGGCTTGTTATGGGATTCAGGGAAAGAGCATCTTGGGATTGTGCAAGACATTATCAGATATTTAGGGAGGAACGAAGATGAGGAGAGGCAAGGATAGAGATGGTTTGGAGAGGCACTGAAATGGAATTCCAGGGTTTTTTTTGCAGGTGTTTCCTTCATGTCAGAGCATAGTAGTGTAATTTACCACAGCTCTGTTTCTATAGCATGGCAGTGAAAGCACATTTCATTCCTTGTCTCATGGCAGGAATGTTTGTGAGTGGAAGAAGTATCTGAATGCACAGATCTTGCTGGGATAGTGTTGAACGACTGTTTCAGATGAAGGGGAGCAAAATCAGATGTGGTTCACATCCATAACTATTTGAAGCCAATTGTCTGGAGTCAGGGTTATCTTGACAATAGCTTCTGGATGTTTTCCTGAAGGGAACTTGCTGGCTTGTTGAGGCAGGGAGCCCAGGAGCCTGTGTGCAGTGTAGATGAGCCTGCGACTCAGATCCACAAGGAAGTAAGGCAAAAGGAGTGTCAGCTGATCCACATAACTTCCTGCAGGTCCCCTAAAAGCAACCCTGAAAAGGGAATTGAATGGGAAGGCTGCAGGATATATGCTGACATTATAACCACTGAAAAGCCTTATTATTTACTGTAGATGTCTGAAATGATTCTAAATCACTGTTCTAATCACTGCACATATAAATGATTTACTGCAGTGTGATGGTGTTCTATATTAAGTCATGACAAGAGGATCCTTATTTCTCTTTAATTTTATTTACAAGGCACAGCAATACAGAATTCAAGATTTATTAGCAACTTATATACAACTTTCTTGTTTACTGACTTTCCTGGAAATTCAGAGCACTGAACAGTCTCAGGAAATGTCCTTTGGGGCTGAACTGGAGATGCTGGATTCTTGAAAGGAAGGTCTTGGCAGTTTTTATGTGGAAAAGGAATGTTCCTTTGAATGACTGTGCCTCCCTGGGAACTGGTAAGGAATTAAGCTCTAGGAAGTAATCTGGCTGAACATTGTGAATAAGGTATTTTTGTAGCCACGATTTAATTTAGAGAATTCTGTGAAAAGAACCCATGAGGTCAGTGGGGACCTCTTCAGTCGATACACTGGGGAAAGACCGACTAAACTCCATTTAATCCCATTACAATGGTAGTTAACTTTTATTTTTGTCTCACCCAATGGAGATGTTAAGGAATTAAGACTTGTGGGGACAAATCTACCCCTTCTCTTCCCTTCATAGTGAAACCCCCAGTATCATAGAATGGCTTAGGTTGGAAGGGACCTCAGAGATCATCTAATCCAACCTCTCTTCCATGGGCAAGGATGCCTCTCAACTAGACCAGGTTGCTCAAGGCCTTAGTACAGGTGAATCTCAGTATTTTCAGAGAACTGAAGACCAGCCCCACAAATCAGAAGTCTGAGAACAAGCAATTCCTAGAGATAAAACCACAGGAAGTTTAGGAATGAACAAGAGAACTAAAACTGTATGTCTCCAGGTGATTACTGGATGAGACTTCCATGCACAATGTCTGTCTGACTGATTGTCTAATGAGAATGAATCGAAAGGGATGGTGGAAGGTAGTGAGAAAGAAAAGAAAAACTTTGCTGGAGTTTCTGGGACTGGACTCTGCAGATCTTGAGGGAAGTGAGAAGGCAAACACATCCCCATAGGAAACTCTGGAGTAATAAGGAAACAGGGACAAGAGATTGGCTCTTTCTTCTTTCTGTAGTAGTCAAGGTTTGAAGAGCATCATCAAGCTAGTTTGAAGAGCACTTATAATACACATTGAAATTCTCCACCTGTGAAGTCATCAGCAAAATTTTGGTTTACTTTTCATGAAGAGAGTGTCCTCCGAGGATTTTTTTTTTTTTTGAGGGCTTGTCCAAGGACTTTGAGCATCAGGATTCATCAATCTACCAACACTATAACCAATTACATTAAAAAAACCCAGTCATTGTCATTTTGTTCTCTCTCTGAAAAAAAAAAGTAATAAAGAAAAAGAATGTTAAAACATCAATAGATGCTTGGCTCTTGACTTCTTCTTTCTTTTTTTTTTTTTTAATTAACTATGTGAAAAAAAATGTGTTTGTGTCTGAAAAAATGGATACTCAAGAGACTGCCTGGAACAGTTAGTACCTTTCCTGTGCAAAGAGTATTATTTGTACCTTTCCTTAAAGACAAATGAACACAGCAAACAAACAAGTAAGTAAACAATCAAAACTTTGGATTCTTTTGGAAAAAAGAGATGGTGAAGTGTATGAGAAGTCAAAAGGAAATTCTGCTGTGTGATATACCTGTTTCACCATGGTGGTTAACCTATGGGTGATTAACATAAATAAAAACGCATTTCAGGAAAACAAGGTGAGCATAACGAGCTTCTAATTAAAGCTTGTAAGTAGGAAGTTTGGTTTTGGATGTCACAATAGCTACTTCTTATTATTAATTCAAGGTAGAGTATAGTGCTGCTAGATGTGTTCATGGGAATTTGTAAAGCTTTGTATAACTTTTTGGTGTTTATTGGATCAAAGCCCAGTAAAGTCAAGTTTGTTTTTCCCTTGATGCTGGTAGTAACCAAAGATCTTATTTTCTCTCTTAGATCAAGAGATAGGAAGTAGGATATTGGTCTAGTATATTTTGACTCTGTTTAATTGAAAAAATGAATGATCAGTATGCAAACATCATTAAGCTTGACCTTCCTTAATGGGCAAAGCAGTAGATACATTTTTCACGCTAATGTGTTTAATTTTCTAAATTATTTTCACTTCCGTGTCTCAGAAGAGTATTTGTTCATTGCGTATTGTTGCAATATCCAGAATTTATTCTACCTTTTTTATCAAGAATAGCACATTTACTGAAATTACTGTTGCTTCCATTATTCAAATTACTTCAAATGCTAAAGAAACACTAGCAATAAATAAATAGGTGGTTACACAGAGAGAAGCACTACAGAAGTACAGAAGTTCCTGTGCAAGTTTTTGTCACATTGAGCAGCCAACTGGATATGTAACCCACAGGTAACAGAGAAATGACTGCAGAACAATTTGGTTTAGATTTCAGGGCTCGTAATAAAAAACTTCTATTAATTTGCCTCTAAGCAAGGGCATGGTGTTCTTTCTAAAAAGAAGGAATAAAACCACATTAGCATCTAAGTTGTCACCTTGAGCAAGACACTATTAACATTAGTAATTCCTAGTTTCCTTTGCTTTTTCTGGGTGTGCACTTGCATTTGGGGCAGAGTGAGGATCAAACTTAAAACAGATTACGGGAATTAAAACAGATTAAGGGAAACTGCTAATTTTTGTAGGAGGCAAAGAAATACCTTTGAAGAAGAATTTGTAACTCATAGTGTTAACTCAGCTTGCTTGAACTTGCTGGTATTGCAATCTTCATCCTTCTAAGTCCTGGGGGGGGGCAAGGGAAAGAAAATGGATCAATATTCTTTATAAGTACTTTGTTTTGTTTAGAAGTGACAACATTCATTACTGCTCCTCTTATAAATCACTTTACACATTAACATAGCGAGACCAAATTGCTTCTCATTCTCTCTGAAAATCATTAGCAGCTCTCCAGATCTCAGGTAATTATATCTTAGATTTTTAAACAACACCTGTTTCACTTTGAAAGCTTTCTAGAAAGTATTTGGGGGGAAAAAAAAGAGGACAACTTTTCACGTCTCATTTGCATATGATTCCCATAAGCTTGTTCTCCAAGAACGCAATTGAAATACTGCAAGAAAATGCCTTATCTGACAAAGCTTTATTGGAACTCTCCTTCCAATTTTCAGAATAATAGCACTACCTATAGTGTTATACATTCCTGAATATTAAAGACTTCTTTTTGCTTTCATGCATTTTGTTTGGTTTTAAGTTTTGCAGTAGAAAGAAATCTTTCTGCTTTAAAGCTCTCTTGCCTTTTATACCACTCGTTTTAAACCTGGCTTCTGTTTCTGAAAACCTGGGAAAATCCCTTTGGCTACTGAGCTCATGCAATATAATATAATTGTATAGTTAACGAAAAGGATATGCAAATGGCATTAGGTCACCTAAATTTCTGGTCCATTTTGGTTGACTAAATTGCAAACATACCTACATTCTACCTGTGATTTACTCCAGAGAGTACTGGACCTACACACCCATCAGTGTAACTATGTGTATAATCATGTTCAGACCTTCACAGTCAAAAGGAACCGGGTTGAAAAAGACAGTTTGTGGAAAATATTCATGCTAATGGCATCAATTTGAATAAAACTGGTTAAGGAACAATTTGCACAAGCAATGGAAAGGGCAAAAACTTTTGACCACAGTGGCTGAGCAACTGCTGGAATGAACACGAATGAGCTTCATGATATCTAATTTCAGCATCATTTAATCTTCTGCTAATCCAAAGGTTAGTAAAATAGACTTTAAAATAATGAATGAAACCCCAATAATTTCATTTCAAAGTAATGACAAAAAAAGTATTCACTCTAATTCCAGTAACTCTTTAAATATCTCTAACCAAATACCCTCTTAAACACACATATAAACATCAAATAACAGATTTTTTCAAAAATATGTTATTAAACTGTTTTCTTTTTATTTCTCCTTTTTAGCAGTTAGAAACAAAAGGCAGAAAGCATTCTTTCCATTCTGTTTTTCACTGCTTATGATGGGAAAATTGTACTGCCATGCTTTATCTATGAAAAATATCTTAGAAAGCCTTGATCAGTATCTGAGATATTTTGAAGCACTTTGATGAAGTGTTTCAAAGTACTATAAAACTAAAAAAGTATTATCCTCACTCATACTCTGACAGTAATATTTACCTTTAAGCTTGGACTTTTGGCCAGGTTTTCAATCTTTATTCCCATTTAAGGAAAGCAAATATGCACAACCTTCCAGCAGGGAAGAAACAGCGAATGTTCTTCGTTTATTGTTATTAGGAGTTACATATTGTTCCCTATCAACATCTTGACCTTCTCAAGAGAGTCACAGAGACATCAGGCATCAGAATAATGTTTGATACGCTACGATATTGCTAAGCTCATTGTAATAATGAAAATCATGCTTTTGAGAGAGAAAAAGCAGGTGCTTAAATGGCCCGAAGAACACATCACTAAAGACGCTAACAATTTCTTCTTGTCTCTTTCGACCCACCCACAACAACAACAAAAGGTATTTTCTACACAGACACAATGTACAAAGCAAAAATAAAACCAGGAGTATTTCACAATCTCTTGAGAAGAAGGAAGAAATGGGTGCAGTGGCGAGAACAAAGAGTTCAGCCAGGCTTTCTGATTTCTGCCAGCGTTTCCTCACACAATCATTTGACTTCTCTGTGCTCCAGCTTTCCTGTCTGAACAACTGAGAACTCAGTCTCCACCCTCCCGGCAATGGTTTTATGAGGCTGATCTGGCATTTGCAATATGCCCATCTACGGGAGGCTTTTTAAATGCAAAATACGTCTTCTCTTGTTTCTGACTCATTTTGCTAATGCGTTCGTGTTTCACCTCTGAATCCTGTGGTTTAATTAGAATAACCTTGCCTCAATTTGCAATCCACTATGGTTTTAGTTACGCCAGTTTCCAAGCTGCTTGAAGTGTGCACATGGGTTTATCGGGATTCAAAATTCATCTACCAGAGACAAGCTCAACTCCTTTGTGGTTTAGGATGACTGTCACAGCTAAACATAATCTTGTCTAAGCCCTCCTGGCTTTGTCCTCAATTTTGTCACACAGGTTGTGCCAAGATCAACCTCTCCTCCATTCATTTGTCATTTCACAGGGAATCTTGTCAAATTCAGTCGCTTTTCCTCAGTTCAAAATTTTCTAAATTCCATCCAAATCTACAGCTCCAAAGGTAAATGTTTGTTGTCCCTCATTACCACTGTTTCAAGCTTTAATACTCTAATTTAATACTCTAATCTCAGAGCACCTTCAGAGAACTTCACATTTAATAAAACATTGTAGTATCGTTGCTCACCCTCTGGCTCGATGAGCCACCCATGGAGATGATCAAACCCCACCATGATGGATTTGATTTCATTCAAGCTTCTTTCTTGTGTTTTGAATTTGAAGCACACCACCTGCGCCCATTCACCTTGCAGCCTTTCCCCAACTCCCTTCTCATCATTTCTCCTCCTTCTCCCTCTCTTTGCCCACACATGTACAGGCAAAGAGTATAGGTCTACATCTCAAGGCATGGAGTGAAATGGGACTGCAGAGGAAAAGTGGTGACGAAAGAGATTGAACAGTCAACTATAACTCAAGGGTGTGAGTGTGCTGCACAATGGCTAATGTTAACACTCTTAAATCCATTGTTGGTGTAATGAATCATGCCTGTTCCCAGGTGACTACCTTCTCTTCATTAAAATTCTGACTAAAAGACAAGAAAAGCAATCATATTCATATATTTCTCTGTGTTTATCAGCTAGCCTCTCTGCAGGACTTTTTGCTAACCCAACAAACACCGCCCAGTTTTGAATCACTTTATCTTCTCTGCTCAGAGAGGGAAAGGAAATGCAATTTTAAATGAAGCACAGGAAGGCAGAGAGGGGTAGTTTGAATGCTGGCTGCAAGGAATTGATAAAGCTCATAAAATATTTCAGCCTTGTAATCTAACTCCATACACATAATGCATACAAAAGAAATAGGAGAGTGATGTTGTTCATGGTAAGTAAGTCAGACAAACAATGTAATGTTCGTTGGATGGCTCCCACGACTGCAAGAATTTATCAAAACTTTAAAGTCTGAGAGAAAATGTGACTTTTCTTCTCCTAGCTGGCACCTTGCAGCCAGGGATGTAGCTATGAGAGTGACTGGAGCTGTTCCTGCTCTGGGGAAAACTTCTAAGGGATGATGAACACATCTTTGGGTCTTCAAAAGACCTAACAATGTAAAGGGAGGATCTCTCTAAGCAGGGCTTCTGGCAGTCATTTCACCAAGGGGAGCTTTTGAGGAAGAGCTGGCTTTCTGTGAGAAACAATCACAAATGCAAAGATGCTCCCACTCTTGTTGACAACTCCTTCATTCTGCCACACTTACTTTATAGATCATATCACAGAATATTAGGGGTTGGAAGGGACCTTGGAAGATCATAGAGTCCAACCCCCCTGCCAGAGCAGGAACCTAGAGTAGGTCACACAGGAATGCATCCAGGCGGGTTTTGAATGTCTCCAGAGAAGGAGACTCCACAACCTCTCTGGGCAGCCTGGGCCAGGCTCTGTNCACTCCTCCCAGCATCATGAGACGCTCTTCATGATGCTGGCAAAAGCAACAGACCATGGCTGTGGACACTGCAGGAGATAATACTCCCCTTTGCTTCTGCTTGTGATTTCAGATGCCTGCAGCAAATAAGCTGTTCCACCATTCACTGTCATCGGGATCCACATCTTTATTCCATGTATCATGACAGGGCCAGGCTTGTTGAACACATGCCTCTTGGACAGCCCGGGGACATAACGAATATCCAAAATGCCTGCAAAGTTATAAATGTCAAACACCCCATAGCTTGAACTGAAGTGAATATATTTCAAGGAAGGGGTAGAAATAGTGCTACTGATTTTGTGTGATTCAGTTAGCGAAGCCATGACACTGACCTTGTAATAACAAACCAAATCACTCAAACTGGATGCGAGAGAAGGACCCATAAACTATAACTACAGAAATAAACAATAAAATAGACCACAGACCTTTCTCTGTAGATAAGTGAATTCTGGTCCTCCCCGCAGATAAACATGGTCGCATCACATTTAATGGTTGGACTTGATCTTGAAGGTCCCTTCCAACCAGAACGATTCCACGATTCTAAGATCATCGATCCTGAATGTTGGAAACTGCTCCAGGACTGTGCTACACCTTAGATGATGACTGAGTATTGTCTGGGAATAAACTGCTTTGTACAGGACACAGCCATCTCAGGAAGAGGAATAGGAAATTTATAACATTGGCTACCATATGGCCATGCTCAAGCCTAATTCTGAAGCCTAACCTTCAAACCTAGCTCTATTTAGTTTGCTAATTTATCATTAGTACAACAAATAAATAAATAAATCGTCACCAGTATGCACACTTCTGCCCCTGTGTAAATATGATCAGATCGCTCTTTTCCAGTGTGTCATACAGATGCCTCTGGTTTGCCCGCATCAATCATGTTGCTTGTAATTGATTTTCTAATTAGTTTATGCCAGTTCACAAATGTTTTTCTGCAGTATTTCTTAGTCACACTTTTTTTTCACATGACAGAGGAGACTAATTCTTCCCACCCCAAGAATTACTAGATGAAATGTTTCAGCTTGGGCTCAGCCAGTGTTTAGACTGCATGCTTACAGTGGTCCCTTGTGGGCTTGCAAATACAAAAAATTGTCTTTAAATACCTCTTGAAATGACCCTGAAGCGTTTTTTTTTTACAAGTCAGGATAAATTTTCTTTAGAATCCTGTATTTAAAATCAAGCGTTTCTGAAGAATGTCAGTAAAAATGTCCTTGCATTAAATGGATTCTTGCTTAGGATCATTCAGTATGTTTTCTTTTGACGTGTTAAGTTGTAGAGCGGGATGATTTATAGCACATTGTCAGTAAGTACAGTAAATTATCTCAGCTTGGAATAATAATAATAATAAATGAATAAATGCATGCAATATTTTGCAGTATAATAAGAACTACTATTTAAATTGCTTGATTTAATCAGGCACGGGCTAGCCTGGTTTTAGATGAACACTATGTTCTTTCCTGAGGCATGTATAAAAAAAACTTGTAAAAAAATGAAGCAGTAAAAGCAAATCTCTCCTTCAGCAAGCACTTTAAAGATCTCTGGACTACTTATGGCCAACTTTATATTTAGAAATAAGTGGAGCTATTTTATTAGAAAAAAAAATACAACACTGAAATTATCAAAGAAAAATGTTTAGGTTAATATGAATGCCTTTTTTAAGATTTTGCAAATGAGAACTAGGAAAATGCAACTTTTTGCATCAGATTTGGGCTGAGAAATGTCTTTATGTCTAAAACTCAAAGCTGTTATTGAGAAGGAAAGTTGTTTTCCATAAGATGAAGCTCAAGAATGTTCCACTTTAGAGATGCAATAGACACAGCACACGACACTAGTCATCTGCAGAAGCTTTTCCACTCAATCTCTCTTGGATGTTCTTTTTAGGGTAATAGAAATTGCCCCCTGGAGGTGCCTTATTCTCCTCTTCAACAACAAAGGGTGACTGGGGTGACTAAATCACTTGGACAGCTAATTTTGTTCTGACACCTCTGTTATGAATCCAACCCCCTAAGGAAGAAATAGCAACCTATATATGCATGAAGCTGTGAATTTAATTTCTCTTCCTTCGTGTTGTACAGGATATTGCACGCAAATATAATTGATGATGTGGGAGGAAAATAACATGGGGGGTAGGGGGGAAAGTTTACAATTCTAACATTTTGCTGCTATTGAGATGCATCTGTCAGCTGATTCTCACCTGGAGGAAAAAAGGCTCCCCTTTTACCTTTGCACTTTTAAAACTGGATCGCAAGTAAACACGAAATCTTCCTGGAAGAAACAGCTGAGGATCTGCGGTGTACGCTGTTAGCAGATTATTTGGAGGTCAAAAGCAACTGATTTCAAAGTCAGTGGTAGGACAGCTCTGTTACATAAAACGCAAAATGGCTGAAATAGCACTATCACAAGGGCTTCGTGAAACTCGGATAGAAAAGGCTATATAAAGACGAGGCATTATTTATTTACTATGTCGATTCCACTTGATTTTGCCTCAATTTCTTTTCAAAATTAGGACAAGAAAGTAAGTGCAAGAAAAAAAGCAATCCAAGCCACCTACTCTGCAGTCCTTCAGAGGAAGCCGTTTCTCTTCCTCGTTAAGAGCCGCGGTTTGTGTTCATTCCTCATTATACGAGCAACAAACATTTCTGCTGGGATGTGTGCCCTTTCTCCTCCTCACTAAGAATTAGCTATTTAAATAACTTTATAGTTTGCTTTTATCCTTCCTCTTATTGTATTTTGTCCCCCTGCTTTTGTCCTTCCTCTTATTGTATTTCGTCCTAACAGCATCGCATCATCACAAAATTCAGATTCATGATCAGTGTACCTACAAAAACCTCCTATCTTTAAGAACAAGGCCAAGACAGCCAAAGAGAGGTTGCAGAGTCTCCTTCTCTGGAGACTTTCAAACTGCACCTGGACATGATCCTGGGCAACCTGCTCTAGGTGACCCTGATTTATCAGCGGGGTTGGGCTCGATGATCTCCAGAGGTCCCTTCCAAACCCTACCATTCTGTGATTCTGTGACTCTCTGTGCAGCAGAGAGATTTCAGTAACCAAATTAAAAAGTAGGTCATTTTTTTTCTGTAATCAGTAGAAAAGAATAGGTACCTTAAAGATGCACCTATCTGAACATGTTTTGGATGTCTACCTTAGGACCAGCTAAATCTTCCTACATTTTACCAAATGGATTATAAACTGCAAATCTTCTGTGAAGATTCCAATGAAAAATTTGGAATGAGAAATTGTATTGGAAGAATGGTCTTCACTACAAAATGCCATCGCTTTCTTTGTGTTGATTAAAAAAAAAAATCATGAAAAAAAAATTAGTAATGGACTGAATCATCCTCTGAAACAAGAAAGAGCATAAGTCAGAGCAGCCTCCCTGCAAACCAAACATGCATGGAGTGATGCAGTCAATCCTGAAGAAAGTCAATAGGGTGACAATATTTTGAGGGAATATTGGTCATGGAATACATCTTCCTCTTGTACAGAACCTGACATTAATCTAGTATGAGTCAACTGGAAGAAATAATCTTGTGTGCAATAAGATGAACTTCATATTGTTTTTTTTCTCTATGATCATACTGGTTTCAGTTAATTTTTTTTTTTATTTTTTTAAAATTTTTTACTGGAAACCAGACAAAAGAAAAAGAAGTGAACTGTTTGCCAGAAGACACTTGAGTTCTTATGAGACAGTCAGACTCCAAGATATTTAGAATGAGAACCATCTGCACAAGTGTAGGTTTCAAACGCTTAGAGGTTAGCTTCACCATGCAGATTCAGAAATGTTTGTATCTTCATGCAGGTGTCCTGATGAGTGCTGGTTTTCTGACTTCTCATTATAATTGATAACTATCTAGTCAGTAGGTTTAGTGAGGTTTAGACAGCAATTCACTTGACCTAAACACCAAACAACTACATAAATGTACCAAGTAGTTACTTATACTACCTAAGACCACTAAACAGGTCTGAAAGGAAGTTGGCTGATGTTGTGAAGCTCTTCAGTCTTGAAATGGTGACAACATAAAGATTACACAGCAGTAATGGCAGTAATGTTGTGGGTGAGGTAGGTAACTGAACACCATCACAGTTTGACAAGAGTATTTTCTGGGTATGATACTGAAGACAGTCGTCTTTTTTTTTTTTTTTAAACCAAAGAACAATTGACATTTGTCAGGTTCAGTGGTGTTGAGACACAAGAAAAAAGGCAGAGCTGTGAATGTTCAAAGGTTTGAAGAGAAGATTTGATCCTGTTGCCATAGGCTGAGGTACCTAAAGCTATCCGTCCTTGATGCAATACTTCTCTCCAAGTCTCTCTTAAAGAATCAAAACTGTCAAGGCATATCATTAGCAAAAGAGTGGAACTGGAAGCTTGCTTGAAAAAATGAACAACATGTCTCACAGTGAGTCCATCACTCAAGGAGACAAGGCTTCTAAGTGCTGATCATGGGAAAAACAGTCCTTAGATCAAAAGAACAGTAGTTCACTATCATGAAAAAAACCACTTTAAAGCAGTGATCTGAATTTGAATATATCCTTGAACTACTACTACTACTACTACTACTTTTTTTTTCCCCTTTTACCTATGTACAATAATGTAAATAAATCTGTAAGAAGAAGAAGAAAAAAAGAAAACAAAAAAAGAAACTATACTAAGAAATGCTGAAATCAAGAGTTCAAGTAAATTGGTAGGAATTATGTTCTGTAGCATCAACTTTACTAGTCTTCTGCCTTCCACCATGAAAAAGGGAAAGAGCTGTTGGGTATTCATGATTTCTTTCAACCCAAATATTGGCTTCAAAGTGTGTGAGGGGCTCAAGAGTACTCAAGTATTATGCAGAATCTCAAGAAAACATGAATCACATACAAATTGGGAATGGAATCCCATTATACCGACTATTTTCTTCTGTGGCTCATTTTTAGCCACTCGCTGTTGCCCTCTTGATGACATCATTTTGAGAAACTGAAGACCTACCATGTCTATTCGATGTATTTTGCTGCTGCATCAGTCTGGCAGCACAGGAATTCATGAGGATGGACAAGCCCTTTGACCTTTACTGTGGTAATGGAAAATAGGTCAAATGTATTGATTCTGGGACTGCTTTCCTATTAGAGTTCAAGGGAAGGAGCCAACTACAAGTGGTTTTAACTGTGCTAATAGACGGCACAATGTGTTCTAGTACTAGATAAGAGTTTTACCTGTTGTGCTACTTGAGTGCTCATCCTTCGATACAATCAAGAGCAGCTTCGTTCTTATTTTAACAGAATCCACAAAGACTGCAGCACATTCCGAGTTGTTTAAAACTATTACCAAACTGAGCCACAAAGCATAGAATCATAGAATGGTTTAGGTTGGAAGCGACACCTGAAAGTCATCTAGTCCAAGCCCCCTGCAAGGAGCAGGGACATCCTCAACTAGAGCAGGTTGCTCAGAGCTTTGTCGAGCCTCACCTTGAATATCTCCAGGGATGGGGCCTCAACTGCCTCCCTGGGCAACCTGCTCCAGTGTTTCACTGCCCTCATGGTAAAGAACTTGTTCCTGACATCCAATCTAAATCTGCCCTTCTCCAGTTTAAAACTATTGCCCCTCGTCCTGTCAGTCCAGGCCTTTGGGAACAGTCCCTCTCCAGCCTTTCTGTAGCCCCTTCAGGTACTGGAAGGTCACTATTAGGTCTCCCCAGATCCTTCTCTTCTCTAGGCTGAACAAGCCCAGCTCCCTCAGCCTCTCTTCGTAGGAGAGGTGTTTCAACCCCTTGATCATTTTCGTGGCCTCCTCTGGAGTCCTTCTATCAGGTCCATGTCCTTCTTGTACTGAGGGCTCCAGAGCTGGGCACAGAGCTCCAGGTGAGGTCTGACCAGAGCAGAGCAGAGGGGCAGAATCACCTCTCTCGCTCTGCTGGCCACACTTCTTTTGGTGCAGCCCAGGATGCAATTTGCCTTCTGGGCTGCAAGCGCACACTAGCAGTCCAAGGAAGAGCTGTGTTGTAGAAATACAACCAGGAAGAAATTCAGAGACAAGGATCACTAGAATCACAAAATCACTGTGGTTGGAAAAAACCTTTAAGATCACCGAGTCCATCAAGATTATCTAATTCTACTGGGACCACTACTAAGCATTGACTTCATCAAAACAAGGGTGAGCACAGATCACAAGAGGTGCTGGTATCTAGACCTGGATGAACACCACTGTTCACATCCTTTTGAGCAGAGAATTAAGTGCATCTCCACCAAATTCCTGCTGCTCCTAACACCACACCTCACCAAGAGTTACTTGGAAAAGCTAGAGAAAACTAGCTCATTAAAGTAGCATTCAAAATCAGGAGACCATCAAGCATTAATATAAAAATTAGAATCTCAGTTACGATCTGATAAGTGTCAGCTTGAAACAAAAGGGTTATTCTGTGGGAAAAAAAAAACAACAAACCTCAAAACTCTCATCACAAAACTCCGACTTTATTGTAGATGTTCTATCAGCTAGAATCTAGCGAGATGTGGGAGAGAATTGCATAGTCTGAGATCATTCTCCCCCATCTTCAGCACCTTGAAAAGCTTTAATGCTTTCTGACACTGGCAGAAACAGCTGATCAGTGACTCACCGGAGGCTGAATTTCACAGCCTAAGTAGAAGGGAGCATCTTACACTGACAGCTCTCTCTCCTTCACAGAAAATAAATAAATAAACAAATAAAAGGCTTGCATGTTATTTCAGATCTCATCTGAAGGGACACCACTCAATGCCACTCTTAGGAGTTGAAGGGATCTTGAGAAAACAGGAATCACTTCTACACCAAGGTCAAGGCCTCTTTAGCGTCATCACAAACCTAATTTGTGCCTGAGAATCATACTCTCTGGTTGCAGAGAATACTCCTCCCATACTCTGGGACTTTAATCACGAGATCTTTTATCCCAGCAGTGATAGAGAAGTTCAGTTCCTTCAAGAGTGGGATAAAGGCATCGTCAGCATCACGCTGGGAGCCAACTTGCGCTGAAGACAAGAGACTCCACTTTAGAAATCTAAACAGGGTGGCTGGACCTAAAACCTCAAAAAATGGATGCCCAACAGACTGGGGATATACAGAGTCACTCAGAAAAGAGGTGTAAACTAATTTGACCTACACCTCTGATTTTAAGAAGTTAGGAAAACGCTATCAAAGTATTCTGGATCAATCATAGAATTCATCTCGATTCATTTTACACTTGCTCTCCCCTTGTCTATAGTAAATATCTAAGTGTTACTGGAAGTCTCCACGGATAAATTCAGCATCTGCATGGGGTTGACTGGCAGGAGACAGGACCTACACAAGACCCAGAGTTTTCTGGCAAGCAGGTGAGGAGCCCAGAGGGATATCCTAGCTTATCTCAGTAATGAAGTTGAGCTGCCTGCACAGACTGACTTTGGAGGTCTTTGGGTACGTGGCAAACATATCGAACCAGACACAGGAAAGTTGATGGTGCATTTCTTTGCAAACTAAACATGAATGGAGCTCTTATCAAACCATTCTGCAGTTGATTTTCTCTGCTTTTCTTTTGCTAGATGATATTGATGTCTGTTCAAACAATATCTAGCAAATCTATCAAGCTTCTGAGTAACAGAAGTTGACCTTTTATTTTGGATGAAAGCTCATTTTTCTGTTAGTTCAGAGACTGCTATTTCAAAATGGAACATAAATCTTTATTAAAACCACCTTAAATAAATAAACTCTTCCAAAAGTAACAAAAGCAAAGGCATTTTGCTCATTATTTCACTGCTAAGGTACTGCTTAAGAGTTTCTTTGTGTACTCTTAAGACAGCTTTGCAATGCTGGCACATAGACCCCAAGACAATCACATAACTCATTTAAAATAACAAGAATGAATTACATTTAAAATCCACCAAAATCAATGAAAGACTCTTGGCTTTTAATGAAATCGTGTAACAGGACTAGAGCAGTGGTCATTCTCCTATGTTTGGCCCTGGGGAGGCTGCGCCTCAAATATGGGGTTCAGTTTTGGGTCCCTCACTCCAAGGAGGACATTCAGGAGCTGGAGTGTGGCCAGAGAAGGGCATAGAAACTGGTGGAGAGTCTAGAGCACAAGTCTGGTGAGGGGTGGCTGAGGGACCTGGCCTTGTTCCGTCTGGAGAAAAGGAAGCTCAGGGGAGACCTTCTTGCACTTTAGAATTTCCTGAAAGGAGGCTGGAGGCGAGGGGGAGGCGGGGGGAGTCGGTCTCTTTTCCCAAGGAATGTGCAATAGGACAAGAGGAAACAGCATGAAATTGCACCAAGAGAGGTTTAGATTAGAGAATAGGAATAATTTCTTCTCTGAAAGGGTTGCCAAGCCCTGTACCAGGTGGCCCAAGGCAGTAGTGGAGTCCCCATCTCTGGAGGGATTTCAAAGCCATGGAGATGCAGTGCTGAGGGACATGGGTCAGGGGTGCCCTGGCAGTGCTGAGTTAATGGTTGGACTTGACCTTGAATGTCTCTTTTTTAACCAGAATGATTCTATGATTCTATCAAGACTTGAGTGTGAACTCCATTCCCAAATTCTCAAGTATTAAGAATATTTATATGGAAGGTGGGTGTTCACAACCCTACAGGAAGAGGAAAGAAATCAAGTTTATCTCCCACCTCCCATAGCTAATGAAAATCAAACCAACACCTTCACGCCTGTGTCCTAGCCAAAACATCTCCTTTCTCCTCAGACTGAGAATTTTATTGAAAATGTGAATTAATAGAGCTCTTTTCATTGAATTATTAAACAGAGGAGGAAGATTGTTTTGCTAAATTTTGCGCTGAGTTCCTTGGAGAAAACATAGTGGATGAATAACTCAATGGAGATGTTTGGAGGAAAGCCCATCCTGCAGCTCTGTGCTGGTTATAGGAGTAAGAAAAACAAATCTGCTCAAGCCTTACAAAAGCAAGACACTTGCAAGCCTAGTAAGTAGAAAAGATTAGGCATCTCCCTTGCACTTGAAGACTTAGATGGGCTGGTAAGAGCCTGAGTTTGAATTTTTAAGAGTTACACTTTTAGAAATACAAATCACACCTACTTTAAAGAACCTCCATGCTTTTGTGAAGCCAGTCAAAAGAGAGGGATTTGAAAATACCTCGTTATTTGTATCCACCAACTTTTACAGGTTTAGAAATCTTGTCCAAAGGCCCTACCCTGTTCCTCTGAATACAAGCAATCTGTATCATCAGAAAACTAAACTAGGTTTCAATTAGTCAAGCAAACAATACCTTGTGCTTTCAGCATGCTCAGTTAACAACAGCCCATAATGTAGCAATGTAATTTGGGGTGAGTTACTCTGCCATTAAGATACAATCAGCATAATAACCAACATGACACAACCTGATCAAACACATATCATAATAAAATTCAGAGGTTATATAGTAAAAAGTACATCTTCAAGAGTAAAGAACAAAAATCACTTTTAAGTGGCCATTTCTTCAGTGTTTTGGTTTAAAAACAAAAGGTTGTCAAATCAACAGTCTCCCTTCTCTCTTGACCATGCAAAAAGAACTTTTATGGACCTTTATTATCAGAGTAATTATTATCAGAATAATTGAGGAGCGGTGAGGAAAGGCTATAAGTAACAAAGATGTCAAGGTTCAAGCAGTAGCAGGATAGAAATTTGTTCTAAAATGACTCTCTGAAGCCCACCATTTTGGATGAAGTTGTGGTTTTTGCACAAAATGGATCTATATACCAATTGGAGTAAGTAATTTTGGGATGTGGGGGACTCCAGGCACAGGGAAATAAATTAATTTTTGTAGTTAACTTGTTGCATTTTTTCGATTCTTAAATAAGTACTAATTGAACAAGACTTAGTTTAGGAAACACCAATGGTATATGCCATGTAGAAGATGAAATGAGATGACTTCCGTGGTCTTTTTGATTTGATAATCTGCGAAAAGATTGTGCTGTTTACACACCGTGTTTGAAATAGTCAAGCGTATGAGGTAACAGCAACTCAATGAAATGTCCCAGCACTTCCGGAGGCTGGGAAATGAAAGCTCATACTAGCACAAGTTACCTGGCACGTCAGATTTCTACACCCACCACATGATCCGCTTCGTGTGTGTTTTTGGGAGCAGAGGAAAAAGGCTGATGTGTCAGAGATTTCCAAGCTGCTTCCCTTCCTCAGATGTGTATATGGTAATACGAAGTATATCTGCTCTGAAGACACTGGGAACCAGTTGAAGTTACTGCTGAGATTGCCACTAAAAGGAATATTTAGATGCAGTAAAACACAGAGGGGCCACCATCCTGCAAATCCTACAATTAAAAAAACAAATGAGATTTAAAAAGCCTTTATCATGCCTTCCCCAGAAAGCAGCTGAGAACTCTCACCTATTTTTAACCCCTGTGAAAAAAAGAGGATCTCCAGATATTCACAGCACCTCCACGTACTACCAAAACATTCTGTGAAATCAATTACAATACACGCTTCTTGCCCAACATGTCTGGAGAAGATGTTGACCTCTTTGCCCATACTGTACTCAATCATCTATCAGATATTTTCTGTAGAAACTGATAGAGAAACTCTTTGCAGTGTCCATGTTAATTTGAATTTCTGTATGAACACTCTCACACTCTCCCAGCTCTGAAGGGTTAATATCTTCTGCTTGGTGACAAATGTTTCTGCTGGGAATGAATCCAGGTGAAGCACTGGTTGCTTTCTCACCCCACATTTGTTTGCCAATTGGCAATACCTTGTTCCTCTTGGTTTATTATTACGCCAGATTGTGCCAAAACCTATCCAGGGGCTCTACCCCTTGGTTTGGTTGCACCAGCTGAAGTTCTCCTGAAACTCAGATCCCTCCTCTGCCCCTCCTCAGAAGCCTGAGCAGTTTTCCCATGCACAGACAAATATTGCTGGTGGCAAATTGTCCCTGGCATTTTATGCAAGCAGGAAAACCCACAGATACCAGTAGTCTTTCCTAGTTATACTACTGGGGCCTCCCTCACCCCCTGCTCCCTAGCACTTCTGATTTAAAACTAGTTTAGATGTTGACATGAAAGACTTCAGAATAGCCATGTTATGTCCAAACTGAAACTATTCAGGCATGTTTTCCTGGGCTTTCACTCACTGTTTGCTCAGTATGAGGCAATATTAAGGTATTTAATTCTCTGATAAAAAGCCTACCACATGTATTGGTAATACCAGTTAGGGTGGAGGCACAGCATGGGTCACAGCAAGTTCCTACCTGCTTGCTCTCTGTCAATATTTGTTCATGTGTAGAGACAAATAAGTCATTACCATAGACCATTAGCCTAGTTCTGGGACAGTTTTAAGGTCACTGGGGTGATTCTGAGAAACAAAATCATTCAGAGGCTGAGAGAAAAATAAGAGGAAATCGGACACTTCATGGAAACTGGAAATTTCATGCCTCCCAGTAGCTACCAAAAAGAAATTTTTTTTTTCTTTTGGGTCCTTAGTGGCGTCTTTGCGTCCAGGACTGGATGTTATTAGGATGGGAAATGTTAACACCACCAACTCCAGCACCTATTTTAGTAGTTAATCCTCCAAAGAAGCTCTTCCTGTTTGTTCTCCACAAGGTTCAGTCCTTGACCTATTTGTACTAACCAAATAAGGACCATTAATTTTATATTTATCAGTGTTGCTATAGCTACTAAACTGTGTATGCCAGCTAATATTTTGAAGATATAAAAAATACATATCATACAGTTTATGGTACTTGCCATTATCATGACAATAAATTCACTCACCACAGCATAGAGTCATACAGGAATTTGTAGATACGAACTATTTAAATTAATGATGTTTATTTTAGCCTTTAGGGTGGGGAACAGCACTGAATGACTTCCTAGGTGTTTTCTGTAGTCTCTAGAAAGTGGTTCACGGAACCTCAACAGCTAGCTGGGTAGAGAGAGACAAGGAGGATTATTCTCCTAAACTGAGCACAAAATGAGAGTAAAGGTAGGTGATATGAATAGTCTCCACCCCTAAGTGTTACACATGTGGATATAGTAGATTGGAGACCTCAGGGAAGCTTCTTGAGAAACCTAAGTGGTCATTAAGTAGTCATACAGAAGGTCATTTGAGAAATGGGTGGACAAAGGAAGAAGTTCTGCCTCATGTTGCATATGAGACTCCCACATTCACATCCTCTCTCGGTATGTATCTATGCAACATATTGCCCCTTACATACATTTTATTCAAGAAATAAATAAGCAAGCCTGCTGGCACAGACCATCATATTGTACTTGCTATTTCCTGATGAAATTCTTTAGAAACCCAACATTTTAGCAGGCTGATTTTCTACATACTCCGATGACTATATGCTACAGGCTTTAATTTTAGTTTAAAAGAGTAAAACGGTGACTATTCAGATCCGCGGGCTTTCCTCACAGCATTCTGTCACAGACCTTTCCACTTCTCACAGGTACTGTGATAGGTACTAATTACACTCCATCTGCACTGCAGATGTTAAAGCATTGCTAATTTGTTTGAAATGCCGACAAGGAAATCTCTACAGACTTGAGCTTGATAACTTCATTTTTCAAGAGTTCAACAGAGCAGCTCTTTCTTGTGGTGGTTTTCTAGAAGAGCACTTATGACTTAAGCAAACTTTATAGGGTAAAGTGTAGGCAGGCTCTTTAGCAACTGAGGTTGCTCAATCCTGTTGCTAGCTAGAGGTGTTCCTTTTACACAAAATGGGGTTTGGAATTGGGGGAACTCAGAGAGAACAACTTTTGATTACATAAAAATCACAATCATTGTGCACATATATAATTTTTATTGCATGACATGATAGATACACTAGACTATTGCTTTACGATTCTGGTGGTTAATGGTGTTTTAATTAGAGGATCATGGCTAATATTTCTCTGTTAGGAATTGAAATGACTTTAGAATGGTTTTCTTCAGCAAATTTTCAGTCTTGCTAGAGGGAATGGGAAGTCCAGCAGAATTTCTACTTCATTTCTGTGTCATACACCCAAACAAGTTTTGACACTTAACTGTTCATTCACTAGAGAAAAATCATCCGGTCTGCTGCACAAAACAGCAGCCCCACAACCACCACACTGAGAAATGTCTTCTTACCTACACAAAGTCTATCATCACCTTGCTTCCACCTAAGACAGGTGGCCCACGGACTGCTTCTACCCAAGTGTTGTTTTGTTGGGTTTTTTTTCTGCAGAACATAGAAAACAATTTTTAGTGAAGGAAAAGCAGCCTAGAAAGCTGAATTCCTCCACTTACACCTGGCACAAAGGCACATTGCAGCTGCCTCTACTACCACTCCCATGTCAGGTGATTTAGGAAGGACTGGAGGCACATTTCATCACAAATATGATAGTCAAGGGCAGAAGGGATATATATTCCAAAATTGCTTTCTAGCTTGCACAGGTACCATACCCAGAGCAGAGAAAGAAGTTATTTTATTTGTAAATAGAGAATATTTTAAGCTTCTCCAGTTAGAGCAAGGTCACTCCAGTCCTACATGCCCAGTAGAAAGCCCACAGCAGTCTATCATACAGAAGGCTGGATGAAGACAAGGACAAAGGGAGTCTCAGGAAAAAAAAAAGAATTTTAAATTACTTTTTAAAAAATGCCATCTCATGATTTCAGAAGTTGCACTTTTCAGTGCAGACAGGAATTTGTTTGCTCATTCCTCCCACATCTTGCAGGGCTTCCACACAGATAATCATTAAATGTGGTGTTTAAAAGAAATAAAGCCAAACTGATGCCTCCACGTAGAGCTACGCATTTTGTAATTCACCTGGAGTGTAAATAATCTAAGCAGATCAAGGGCAGCCATCATAGTGAAATACAGGCAGAGGGATTGGCTTCAGAAGAAGATTTAATTTTCATATTAATTATTAAAATAGTGTAGATTTAAATTTGAAGAAATGGGATCTGCTTCCTAAGTGCTCTTCAGTTTCTCAGATATTTTTGCTCTTTGGCCTCAGATAAATTGTGAAAGGTGAGATTAATCGTAACTGACTTCAGATATCTTCAGTGATGACATTTACAGTGGAACTAGTCACATTGAGCTCCCCTTATAGACTTGTTATTAAGGTGCAAATCACCCAATACCCACTGACCATCTACCTTCCTATGAGATAAACTCTACTTTTCAAGCTCCTTGTGCTCTCTGCTCACAATAAGAGGATCCAAGTAACACTCCCATGAAAATTGTCTCCATTGCAGACACCTCTATTTGGCCATAGGTATTTTATCCTCATCTCTTCAAATTATGCTTCTTCAAAAGAAGTTTAATAAATATAACTGCAATTCATTGATGACAGATCCTGCCCACACTCTTTTTTTTCCATAATGTCTCACCTTGTTCTTTGTTGTGTTTTTTTTTCTTTTATATGTCTCTTTATGCATGAAATACTCTCTCTGAATTAATAGGAAAGGTCACAGGTATTTCCCTTTCAATAGTTCTTCCTGGTATCTTGCTCTCAGGAAATCAACAAAAAGATACTCTAAGTGTGTAAAGTACTTTTACCATAAATGTTAAGAATTCCCACCTTCTAGAGTGACCGTCAAGCTTTGTCACATTTCTCTAGCTAAATGTTGACTATATTACACTCACATTAATATTCATTGCCCAGAACATGACATTTATTCTATCTTGTTGCAGGCGAAGTCCTGATCCTGCTACTGGTTACACCTGTTTGACTGTGCATAGCTGTGCTGTCCAAAAACCAACAACCTGCTTCATTTGTTGTACTTCTTCCCTTTTCTAGTATGCATAACATAATTAAAACCCTTCCATTTTTAAATTAGCAAGTATTCTTCACTGTTATCAAGGACAAGATGTATTGTAGAGTGTTAGGAGCTGGATACACATGCGAATTTCTGAGCACCCCACAACCGACTCACGAGCCTGGTTACTGGTTGTTCAGGAAACCAGCAGAGTTGACCAAACTCTTTAGATTTCTCCCACAGAAGATAACAAGATGGGAAAACCAACACCACCACGTATTTCTCAAGAAATAATAATGCAAGATATAATTCATGTGCCCCTCCTTGTTTATTGAAGTTACCATGATCATAGAATGGTAGGGGTTGGAAGGGACCTCTGGAGATCATCTAGTTCAACTCCCCTGCCAGAGCAGGATCACCCAGGGCAGGCCACACAGGAATGCATCCAGGCAAGTCTTGAAAGTCTCCAGAGAAGGAGACTCCACAACCTCTCTGGGTAGCCTGTTCCAGTGCTCCATCACCCTCACTGCTGTGTTGTGACCACTTCTATCACTTACAGTAGATCCCTGGCACAGGCATCACCTCTACACTGGGCTGCTCTTGGCAGCAAAGGCAGCTGAGTATTTCAGAGGGCGCCTCAACAGGAGCCTTCTGCCCTGAAGACTTCCCCTCACCCAAATTTAGATGTCTATGGTTTGGATGTCAACAGTTGAGCAAATAACCTTGTGCAATCTTCCTAGTCAGAGAGATACAGATATTTTAAAATGGGAGCCATTTGCCTTGTTCCAGATACCTGCTTTAGGATGAGAGAATTTTCATCTTGGACTCTACTGCATATATTAAGTAGACTGTCAGGAAAGAAAAATTAATATGACAGTAACAAACTCAGGTGTAGTTCAGGTGGGCAGGAAATGCCTCCTACACCCAGAATCTTTCCTCCAAGAGATGATTCAGTTCTCTTTCCACTTTATACTTCTTCCTTGTGCTGAAGCAGAAGAAAAATGAGACATGGGAATGATGGCACATAAAGGCAGCGTGCTGCTTTTAAATAACTACATAGGTACCAAGAGTGTACAGAGTAACACAATCCTCTTGGCTGAATAGAGATGAGTGGATCATTAAAACTTCATTAGTTGCCACTGCTTGTGGCAAAGAGAGGATCAACGACTCATGTGCTGTAACAGATTCTCATTCTCCCTCTTGAAGCGCACAGGCAGCTCCAGTCAATCTAGACAAGTAGAGATTCATTTACTAACATTTTTCTGTGTGCTTTTCATGGTCTTTGTGTGGATCAGAACTATTGTATTGCCTCTCTAACTGTAATTGAAATAGCTCTTTAAGGCTGCAAGTTGGGAAAAACATGGTTTATTCAATTTTGCCTAATCCTCTAAAAAGGATGCTTAGGCTGTGTAGTGGGTTTGGCTGAGCTGAAGTTAATGTTCCCTAGAGCAGCTCTTATGGTCCTGGGCTTTGTATCTGGAGGTACGTCAGATGCGGATGTTGTGGCTGCTGCTGAGCAGCACTCGCACAGCACCAGAGCTCTCTCCAACATCTTCCCCCTTGCCCATTGAGATGGGGTGGGCAAGATCTTGGGAGGGGACAGAGTCAGGACAGCTGACCCAAACTGACCAAAGAGATAGTCCACACCATGTGACATCAGCTCAACTATAAAAGGGAGAGAAAGGAGGAAGGGGTCGGGGTCATCCGTTTGAGAAGATGCTTGTCCTCCAAGCAACTGCTATGTGTACCGGAGCCCTGTTTCCTGGGAAAGGCCGGACATCGCCTGCTGATGGGAAGTAGAGAATAAAATCTTGTTTGCTTTGCTTTGTGCGTGCGCAGCTTGCTTTTTGCTTTTCCTATTAAACTGTCTTTATCATACCCTACGGGCTCTTCCCATCTTACTCTCTCCCTCCTTGTCATACTGAGGGAAGTAGAGGGGGGAGTGATGGAGCGACTTGGTGGGTAGCTTGTGCTCAGCCAAGGTCAACCCACCACAGGCTGGAAAGAGAGACTTGCAAGAGGACAACAGTAACAACAACATACTCTTATGTATTCATTTTGTTGGGATGTTTACAACAGAATGTAGGGGTGAAATAATTCACACAAGTTCATGCTCTGGACTGTCAGAACAACCAAAGACAGAAATCAGCTCTCATGAGTTCTTGGCCTGTAGTTCTTCATTCACTACACCATTCCGGACCTATATGCTTTGAAGTAACATATAGCACCTCTGGGCATGTTTAAGTTCCCTTGCAGTGGTCATGTTGAGCTTTTGCTCTCATCTAGTCTTCACTCATATCACAAGTTCTGACATTTCCATAGTGGTTCCCTTACTATTAGAATCACCTAGCCAAGCTCCTGGGAAACTTCTGTTGCCTGAATTAGATTTTGCCACTGAAAGATGCAACGATGAGGATTAGGAATGGAAAACTTGAGCCACTCAAGCACTCTAAGAAAAAAATTAACCAGTGTTTAGTCTAGGTAAGGGATAAGAATTCACCTTTTCTCAGTTTAAGTAGCATTAAACGAATAGTTGCTGGTTTTAGTTAGACTATCCATCCATCTAGGCATAATACAGCTGCCTTCCTCCTAAAATCCAGACTGGAAGATAATTTGTCTTCAAAGACACTGTGAGTTGCAATGTCTAAGAGAAACAGTCCTTTTATATAAAGGTTGTGCTTTTAAACTACAACAAAAGATCACCTAAGTACATGTTTAGCCATAGAGATGCCACTCCTCATATTCCGATCCATCAAATCTTTTCTGCCTATGTCTTATTACCTAGAACATGCATGGAATAGTTTTGATCCACTTGCTTTAGAGACAAGGACATAGTTCATACTCTTTCGACCAATCAGCAAGGGCATTGCTTAAATACAAAGATCGTTTTAAAATACACTGGAGACTCAGTAAGGCAAGAAATGTTAAAAAAAACACCAAAGCATCCCAGTGTTCATCAGTAACTCTTTGCATTAAGGAAAGATAAAGGGGAATACGGAAAAAAGCACCAGGCAGTGTGACAGTGAAGAAAAAAAAGCAGTAACTGCTTTTAAGAAGACTGGAACTGAGATCAACTTGTAAAGATGGTGTTTGTTTGGATTTTTTATTTGGCTTTTTTTCAAGTAACTTTTAAAATATTCCAGATCTTCTTGGAATCCTGTGGGCTGTAACCAATGGATAAGCATGTGTTTGGGAAAGTAAGTGACTCATCTTCTGAAAACCTTAAGACCAACTGAAATGAGGACTTTGAAGAGGCACATTCCTGTAGCAGAACATTTAATGGTGTATTTAAGCCTAATTTTACTAGGGAAGGACATTTATTAGTCTTGAACCTCATCATCCCAAGGCTCTAGGTATTGAAAATGGGACATCAGTACTAATTCTCAGAGCAATAATACTTTGTTGTCCTGCTATGGTTATTGAAGACCCACAGTCAGATTCTCCACTGATTTTAAAGGACACTGGTCCATGTGCAGTGGTAGTTCTAAGGGTGTATGAAAGCTTTTATTTTTTCTAACATTTTTTCTCTTTTTTAAGCACTGTGATTCTGGTGCTGAAGATCTGTAAGTGTTCCAAGTGTTCTCTGTTTTTATGATAATTCAATCTGGTATTTAAATCAAGGGGCAGGGTAACCCGAACCAGTTTCTCTAGTTATAAACAAACATGTAGCTTGCAAACAGCCACCTTGACAGCAGAATTTGCTACTACTGTGACCGTGATGGTTCACCAGGTCTGCTGGTGGAGCTCTACATGTTATTGTTCCCTGATCAGCTTGAGAAAGAGAAAGGAGCAAAATGCTGGTCTTTTCTGGATCATTTCTTCTTGATTGAAGCAGGTTAAGGAGCACTCAGAACTAGACCTGCTAACAGACCAGAGTATTAGAAAACCTCCAGAATAGGAGGTGCCTGACCACTGCTGATAGAGGGATCATAAAGATCCTAATTCAGTTGTGCAGAATTGGAGACAGGGAGAAGAAAGGAGAAAAGAAAGGACAGCAATCCATTCGATTTATATCACTACCATATTTCCAAGCACATCTAGTTTCACACTATTTTCTATACAAAGTACTGAGCAGCATTCCTAAATGCCAAGCACACTATTTCCTTCCTTTACTTCTTTCCATGTCTTGAGTTAAAAATATATGTTACTGTTTTACAGTTTCTCGATCCTTTTGTCCAGAAACATCTCCAGAATACTTGCTCCAAGGGCTCGTCTTCTGAAGAAAAACGCCAAACAGGGACTGCTGCAGCTCCCTAGCATTTCATGTCTCTTGGCTTGTAATTGTTTTTATCATACAGTTCTTCCCTATTTGTTGATTACAAGAAAGATCTGGACATGCTGGAA
>VWZK01022224.1:1507-86845 GCA_013396935.1 Baryphthengus martii
GGTGCGGGCAGGCCGCGCGGGGGAAGGTCTCGTCCCCGGTGCGGAGGGCCGGAGGTCGGCTCCGTGACGCGGCCCCTGCCAGGGATCCGCAGGAGGCGAACCGGTCCTCCGGCGGTCCCGGCGCCTCTCTGTGCCCTGGCGACAGCAACAGTTGGCTCGGCCTCGGCTGTGCGCAGCCCTCGGGCCTCTCTCGCCTGTTGTTTCTGGTGGTAGTGGAATTGATGTTTCTGTGGGGCTGCCGAGCAATGCCCAGTACAGGACTGCGTCAGTAGCGAGTCCTACGTAAAATCCAGGACGTTGCAGTGGTTGAGTTACAGGATGATCTTCGTGTTAGTTTTTCTTGGTCTTTCGTTATTGATCGTTCCGTGTTTAGATGTGCGTTTTCAGAGAGTGGAAGAGGGCTTGAACTGCTGAAGCTGGCGGTGGCTCATGCGAAGCTGCGTGGTGGCAGTGACTGCACCTCTCTCTGCAGACACTTGTAACTCCTCAACTTTTCTAAATGCATGGGTGTATTCATGTACATGTCGCTCATGTTTTTGAGATTTACATTAGTTGTGTAACTCCTTAGTCGACTAGATAGAGGAAGCTCCTTGTCAAAAGTTGAGTTTGGGTATAAATTTGATGGTGAAAAGGAGTTTCTAAGCCTCAACAAACTTTTTAATGACAATGAGATGTCATATGTCAAAACAGACTGCTGTGGCTGAGTTTCTGTAAGATTTGTAGGTCAAAATACTCTCTGCTGAAGTAAACATAAGCAAAGTTTTCAGGTTCCTCACTGAGATATTGCTAAATTGATAACTCAGACTGACAAGACTTGAGATTTATAGTTAGGTACTTGCAGTTTAGATCACCTTTAAAGTAAAATGAAGCACACTGTTTTGGGGGCAAAGGGTTAAACTGCAGTGGAGGTTACTGGTATTTAGGAGGGAAAAATTAATACTGGCTTTGAAAAATAACCCCAAAAGGAGTAGTAGATCCTTTATGGGAAGGAAATTTTTAAAGGTGGGGTGGAATAAAGTGACCAGTTTTGTTGTCCAAATGCTATATCCTGTTGAGACGTTTTATTGTGCATAGGGAAGAAACAGTTTTACTTAGGCAGAGGCGATGGACTGAATGAGTTATGTCTGGCATTTCTAATGCTTTAAGAACAGTTTTCTGCATGGCATCTTCATTTTCTCTCTGCAACTTTTTTCAAAATGCCATATCAGTAACACCAGCTAATCAAGGCCTGAGTAGCATTTTACCTGAAAAGGCATCTTCCTGTATCTATGGATATAGGTATATATCCATAAAAATATAAAGATCCATAAAGATATAAAATGCTTAATAAACATTAATAAATGCTGTATAGTTTAAAATTGGCATTGTGCTCAATATAAAATACCTCTTTATGCTTGTAAAGAGATGGCTAACACAAATGAATGTCTGTCTTCCAGCCATTTTCTTGATGTTTCTTGAACTGCTTATCACCTTAATATTTCTTTTTCTCACTGATTCACTTTGAAGTGTGAATGTGATGCTGTTTTTTTCTTATTTCATTTAGCAAATATAGAATTTACTCTCATTTCATTCCTTTGTATTGCTTTCACCAGTGTCTTATTTTCAACACTATTCAACTTGAAGAAGCTTACTAGTAATTGAGGCATAGTTTTGATTCCATAGATAGTATTTGTGATTTCACAGTTATGTTTTCCTTCTTACAATGTTTCTTCCAGTCCCTTTTTATATTTTAGCAAAGAATCTACAAACAGGAAAGTTGACAATGCAGGAAATAGTGAAACTGCTCATAAAGTGTTGATGTCTGCTTAAATAAAAATCTTTGGGCTTGCTTTGTTGTTGTTGTTGTGGTTTTGGTTGGTTGTTGTCCAGTCTTCCCGATGTATCGCTTGTATTACTTTTAGGTCAACCATGTAGGTCTAATCTGTTTGTTCTTGAAGATCTGTTTGTGCTCATACTCTGAGTGCATGGCGGCTGCTTAACTAGTCAGTTTTACAGTCATAACCAATACATCTGCTGAGCTTAGGAGCATTTCACTCTTAACAATTCTGATCTTTTTTTTTCCTTGACCAATAAAGTATAGCCAACCATGGTGTGGAGGGAGATGCAGGGATGCAGTGCTTTTCCCAGACAGGCTCCCTGCCAGTTGAAGTTTTAAGCTCTCCAGATCAACCTTCCTAGTTGAGTGCACTGAGTCTTCCTGAAGTATAAGTATAGGGTGTTTTGTTTATCTATTCTCCAAAAAATGGATTCTACAGTATAATGGTGCTTACTGTTACGGGGTGTGTGTTCGATACATGATGATTTTAATTAGCACGCATACTATGTTCCCTTGGTGGTGCCCTAGTTCTCCCCTGGTCTGTCTATCTGCTAACAATATTAGAGCTGAGGGAACTGCCAAAGTCTGAGAAGGCATGTACTTGAGACGTGTTGATGTCAAATTTTATTGTTTAAACATATAAACAACGTATGCATATAAGTGCTATTTGTGAGTGAGGTGAGTCATTTAGAGGTTTTTCTTAACTACATGGGGTTAAATTTTTAACAGTTTCAACTTTTTTTCTTAGATTCTGCATCCAGAAATTAAAGCAAACTTTGTTGCCACGATGAAAGGGCCCATATCATGTCTAAGCACCAAATGTCTTTGGTGTAATTTCCCACTCCTGTTGTTGTTTAGTAGTTAAACCACAACACTTCAGTTACCAGAGCAATGAAAACACTTGACAAAAGGAAAAGAAGAAAGTAGGAGAGGGATATGGAAATATTGCTGGATTATAGAATATTTGTTTTACTTTGACTCACTAATAAGGACGTTGATGCTGTAATGAATTGTAGTTATTTTATCTTGTGTGATAAGCTTGTGTTGCACTTTGCAGATTCCCTTCTCTTCTGCTGTCACCAAAACATGCCTGTAAGGCTACACCCTTGTAGATTGCTTGGAGGCCAGCAAATGGTCCCTTGACTTTTCTCCTCAAGACTTTGGTCATGCCATCATAATGGCTGTACTGATTCAGACCGTAAAGTTTTCCAGCCAGGTGTCCTGTGGCCAGCGGTTGCATAAGAAGAAAGATAAAAGTGCAGCATGTTCTTTTTTGGACAACTCTTGGTGCAAGAGTCTTTCTGTCTTCTGTCTTGATTACCTGGCACAACCAATACCTTCAGCAAACTTTTCTACCCGTTATGAGAAGTGAAGCAACAATCTTTCTTTCAGATGATCCTTTTGGTTATCTCAAGTGGTGTGTTTTCAGTCTGTGAAAACACAGATTGACCTTCAGCAATTTTAGGCAAAGCAAGTCCTGAGCCTTCAGCAACTTTAATTTTTTTATTTTTTTTTTTTTATATAGGGCTCTGTAACTCTGTCTGGAAAATATCTGTAGGGGTTGACATGTCATAACACTGCTTTGCTCCCAGTGAGGATCAGCTTTTCGCTGCAAACATGGGATAAAACTTTTTTTACAATGGGGATGTGTTGTGTAAGGTTATGTTGTTTAGTTTGCATCCTGAGTGGAAACTTCTGCTTTTGCACAGTTCTACATGGAAAGTAAGATGCATTTGAGTCAGCTCATTTTCACACTTCCAACAGCTCCTAAAGCAACACTTATCTTGGAGTATCTCGTGCATTTTGCTAGTAGTTTCAGTGCAGTGCACAAGAATAAGAGGCATTAATTTAGCAGTTTTAAGTATCCTAACTTGTTGTTCAAGTAGTGCTGTCTGGTAAAACTGGATTGAGTTTATCATTCCAAATAGTAAGGCTTATTCTTTGCATTCTTTTCAGCTTTTTGTTTGAGCTGGTGTCTCTGAGAGTAAAGTCATATTTTAGCTGATAGCACTTCTGAGTTAGTACAAAGGCTTGCTGACTCTGAAACAAAATTTGTCGTATTTATTTTTTTAATCCAAGATAATATCAGTGTTTGGCAGGAAGTTGTCCACACGAGATAGTACTGTATCTGAGAGTTGAAACAATTTGTTGATTTTACAGAACTAACTTTTCCTTAGTCTACATCTTGCAAAATAGGATGCTACTCCAGCAATCAAGCACGTGTGTGCTGACCTTTGAACACTGATGAAAATCCTTTGACAAGCAAAATTATCAACTTCCCTTTTGCAGTGAAATTTCCTTGTCTATAATGTGTAATGGAAATGGTTTTAGTGTATTCAAATCAAACTGTGCCTCACTGAATATTTCAGCTCTTCTTCCCTGTAGTTACTTGTATGATAGACAAAAGATTGGTGGTTGGTTGGTTTGTTTTTTTCCACCCTCCTGTTAATATTGCTTGTTTAGATGTTAGGAGCTGTAGAAGAAAACGCACATCAGTGATAGATGAGCCAAAGAGGGAAGAGTCAGGAAGGTGTTGTCAGTAGGATGTTATTAATGGTCATTGTTAGAGATGAATTGTAAGGAAGACTTCCAAGTGACTTAGACTAATTTTAAGTGTCTCAGGTGGCACCATTGTATCTACAGACTGGAAGTACATGTTTAAGGTTTGCAGGGTCTGGGACTTGAGTCTGTCTTCAGTACAGTGTGAGAATGAGCTGAAGGGTTTGCGTGGGACTAGGAGCAGGCAACATTATGGAGTTAAATGTGAAACTGGAAGAATGGTTCCATTTTCAAGGTATGTGGTGGGTGGTCAGCAAGGTGTTATCCTTATGTTGATCACAAAGTGTTGTAGTTGGAGACATCATAGGTTAAAAGCATTAAACTTTGTGCCTCTTGTGACCTTAAATTTGCTAGTAACACCTAGCTGGTAACAAAAGACAGACTTATTTTCATCTGGTGCTGAGATTGCATTACCCTGTTGTATTCTGCAGCAGACCGGCAACATAAGTGAAATTGTTTGGCTTTTATTAAAAATGTCGTTGCAGCTTTCTTGCTGCATGTGAGTCTGAAACAGCGTGACAGATGTCTAACCGTTTTATGCCTATTCCTAATCGGCAGATGGAGGTCTATCTTGGTTATGTGTTATCTGATTGAGTGACAGGGGGGCAGCTTAGAGCTGCTTTTGTGATTTGGTTTGAATGCAAAGTTAAGAATGCAGACTAACATTGAATGAATGTAGGAACAAATGTATTGATTGGTAGAGGCTTTGAAAGAGGTATTAAAGACCTACGGCTTTTGTTTAGGAACTTTTTACATACTTTTACTGGGAAGGATCTCCTAGTCCTTCTGCAATAGGGCCTCCTTGTAGTAGAAATACATCTTGAACTGACTTATTTCAGAATTTTACTGAAATTCATCACAGGTGATGATGGTATTTCATGTTCTGTGATAGAAATCAGGTTTGTTTGTAATTCAGTTGATATTATATTGCATTTTATCTCTAGTTGTAGGTTATGGAAACTTAAGTGCTCAGTCCATCAAGCTGACTGTAGATACATGAAATAGATTTGATCCTTTTCTGATGTGAATAAACTATAAAAATAATAGCAACTTCAACAAGAATTGCACTGTGTAAGACTCTTGAACAAGCGGAGTCGATCCAGAGACTTTTAGTTTCCAAACTTGCAACTCAAAACTTACGTCAGCAACTTCCCGTCCCAACAGGGGTTGTTGCAGTGGGATGTTAAAACCCCTGTTAAAGGGGGTTTTGGCAAAAAATTGCGTGTAATAATCAGTTTAGTCCTGTGGTTTGTAGTAAGCTTTCCTTTTAAGTGTAAGCTGTGACACTTCTGATTGGATTATATGTAGTTTCAGAGGCAACTAAAGATTTCTGTTCTGCTATGGAGAACAAACAGTTGACCAAGTTTAAGATGATCTGGTTTGGGTTTTGCCACTGCTGGGCAAACTCTGCTGCTTTGGGCACCAGAGAAAAAACCTGATGCTGAATGTCAGTGGCATTCTCTTATATGTATGGCAACATCTGAGAATGCATAAAGCTGACTGGTCACTAAATCTGGAACTTGGAAAGAACAGGTTGAGTATAAGAAATCAGGCAAAGCTAAAGAGGCTGCCAGGCTGGCAACACGTGCACTGCCCCCTGACTCCCAAATCCTTCCTTTTTTTTCATTTGCCAGAGATGAAACAAAATGTGAATACATACAGACAAGAGTCTGTATGGTGTGACTTCTGATAGGATTAAAGATGAAGTAAGGTATCTGTGTCAACTCAAGCATGGAAGGAAGGAGGAAGATACAGTAAATCAGAGGAACTGCTGACTGGAAGAACTTCTCTGGCTTAGCAGAAGTGACTAGAGAGGAGTACTTAAAATATGCAGTGCAGGAAAAAAGAGATGAAGTGGTTATTAAAAGAACCTCGCATAATGTAGGAAAATAAAACTGTTATATGCCAGATAGACAATTATTACTTTTGTTAATAAGTTACTTGGTTTTGCCTGTTCATTTAGTTAATGAAAGTCATACAAAAAATGCCTGTTTCATCATTCATGTAAGAAGTTAAATAAACCAGTTCTTCTTCCTTCATGTCATTTGGTTCCTAAACAAAAAAAAAACCTCACATACTTCCTGCTGTGTAAAAACATGGGTTTAAAAGGCTTCCGATAGAAATGATACTCCCAAAGTCTGTGAGTGCCATCTTTCAAAAGAACTTCAGTAAATTTAGACCTACTGCTTTAACTTTTGGCCTGACTTTGCTATCTCACTGGATACTTTGCACACTTGCTTCTAAAACTTGACTATATTTCAGATTCTAACTGAAATTGCTGGATTAAATGATTTATTTTACCAAAGCTAATTCTTACTGGATTAGACATTTTAATCTTCATCGATAACCAAGCTCCTTTTGGCCAGAGTGTTGGTTACAAAGCTCAGAACTGTCTTGCTACCATTGTTGATGTCTGCTTTTTGTGTATTTATGTGTTTATCTCTGTTTATGTTGCTAGTAATACCCATGTACTTTTCCTTACAGTTTTAGCAAGTTTGTGCTTTCTGAAGTCTCAGCTTAATGAGTGGGGTGTACCTGTATTCCTGTAAAATTTTCAAAAATTTCATCACTGCTCATTTTTTTAATCACTTGTCTCTTTATAGTGGTTGTGTGTAATTTATACCTACTCTGTCTAACACCATCCAATTCAATTTTTTTTGTGTGTCTACTTCTAACTCTGTTGATATCCCTGAAACTCTCAAGGAGGTGTTTGGCAGTCCAAGTTGTTGGGCTGTAGCAGTTGTGGACTGTACATATTTACGATATTTATGGTATTTAACTGTTTCCCTGAAGTCTTCCATACCTGTCTTAAACTTGCAGCTGATGGGATATGTATGTAGTAGCTCTTCTGTTGTAAACAGACCATGGTACCGTCTTTACTTCTTCACTCTGAATAACCAGTTCAGTATAGACATCCAGATCAAGCAGGAGCCCTGAAAGTTTACGAAGCTTTTCGAAAATAAAGTAGCTTCTCCAGTTCTCACTGGACAGTCATATAGATTCATCTGGACCAGAAATTACTGAACCAAACTTAATCTTTTTGGCCTGCTCTCATCATTAGAACTGAACCAAAGTATATGAATAGTGAACAATGAACTTTAAAGCACGGTGGCAAGGCAGTATTGTTTACATAGGGTATTTTTAATAAGGCTTGCTTTTTTTTTTTACCTTTTGGATGCTTAAGATGCAAAATTTTGAATGAAGCAAGCTTTTTTTTTTTTTTCTTTTCTGACAGCAATATTCAGTTAGTCATCTTAGTTAAAGACAGCATTTGGTATGTTTTCTACATCTACAAACATCTGATTTACAGGCAGGAGATTCATGATAGTCTTTTCCTCTTCCGGGGTGTTGCACTTTCATTTTTTTGGGGTCTTGTCTATTAAGTGATGCCACGTCATATTAAACACTGGGCTTCTGAAAGAACAATCAGTTATTTCTAAGACACCTTCTAAATGGTAAAATCTAGTAGTATTACACACTAAAACACAAGCCAAAGTTGTTGGTTTTTCTTGTGCAGCTGCACATCCCAGAGACCTGAGGGAAAGAAGAGGTTCAAAGTAGATGACAGATGCATAAATATCCCATTGCTGTATTACAGATTAAGTGAGTATGGGGCTGGGTCCCTGGGAGATTGCTGCAGCCATTTCTGTTCCATATCTAGCCATAGTTGGAGTGTGGAACAGAGGGCAGTTCCTGTACTAGCATGGAGCTGCAGCTGGTCAGGAGGTATCCTGGTGTAGGATCTACACTGGAGTTGCTTGTAAGCTACTTGTGGGCCACCTTTTGGTCTGTATTAACTAGGGCTGTAGTGCTTGGCTCAGTGAAGCCTGTGGTCTGCTACTTAAAGGGGGAGAAATGTGGTGCCCTAAGTTATGCGATGAGTTCTCGTTATAGATGATGGTAAGCTGAATTATAGAATTAGTCCAAATTGAAACTAACCTGGTCAAAAGAGAAAAGGATTTGGTCATGACTCTTAGTGGAAGCAGCTACCCTACTAGCTGTGAAACTGTAGCCTCGGCTCAAGTCCGATGGCAAATTTTAACATCTGTTGCTCTTCAGTTGCACATTGACTTGAAAGCAGTATGTTCTTTAAGCAGTTAAGTTAGTGCATTCTTCTTAGAGACAGTCAGCCTGTAAGTAGTCCTTAAAATAAAAAAACTTTTGCCATCTGTATCAGTAGTGCAATTTTGAATCTACTTCAAAATTATTTTGGATGAAACTGAGTTACCACCAAGTGTAGTTTATTTTATGTTCAAAAAAGAATGAGAGGTAGACACAGGTTAATCTCTGTGTACTTTTCGTGGAGCTGTAGTACCTAGATTGTAAACTCTAAAATAAGTTCTGCAGGAACCCAGCCCTTTTAAAGTTGAGCTGTTGCGATGGTAATTTTACTTATGTCAAGCAGTAATAAGTTTCTGCTGTTGTGTTGGGTTTAGTTTTAAAATTGGGAACAAGTAATTTCTGTGCTTAAGATCATGCAATTCAAAGACTGCTCAAAGCAATATGTAAATTCTGAATTCAAAATGCTGCAAAGAGAATTTCAATTTGCAGGATCTTCTAGTGTTCACACTGAAGCACTGCAATGCACAGTTGTGGTGGCAGAACTCTTAGGAGCACTATTACTGTGATAATCCACTTGCACCAGGTTATTGAGCTGTCACAAACTTGAATGTTTCAAAATGTAGGTTGATCTAATTCTGATGATTATAAGTTGCATTCTGAATCGCTTGTTCTCTTTTAAATAGAAAGTAAGTTACCTTGAGAAAGGAAACTTAGAGTGGTAACTGTACCATAGCTGAGGAGACACGTGCTGAAGGAAGCGGCAGTTTGCTTGACATTACGAGTATTGATCTGATCTTGGCAGTAAGCTGCAACGTCTTATAAGCAGGAAGCTGCCTTGTGTTATATATACACAGGGAACCCACATTCTTTATTGCCTAACATACTTCAGCCATTTGTACATACTTATTTTGCCAATGTAGTGTGTTTAGTGTATTTAAACTTTAAGAATCTTACTCTATTAATTATCTTTCAAGGTGCAAGACACTGCTCTGTGTATCACTGTGTAGGAGACCAGTATTAGATTCTTTGTATGCGTGAGTAGTAAGATGAAGAAAGACCAGCTAATCTGAAGGAGCTTATTCAGCCTACTCTGAATTTAGTAGTGTTTTGTGGGTACTTATGGGTTGTCCAGGAAGAATAAAATATAGCTTTATCCCTTTAAGTTGTAAAAGGATGAATTAAACTAGTTGCACTTGCATATAATTCTAAAATAAATTTATCATACAGCTTTTTTTAACAGGTGTCGACCTTCACCCTTGTGTGTAGCTTCTTGTTAATGTGCTGTGTTTTTCGATGGTTGCAATAAGACTACTGCGTCTTTAATTTACGTAGTGACGTGAGACATTGCTGAGATCATCTGAAAATGCCTTGCAGATGTGGCTAGGGACTAAAGCCAAACGCTGAAGTTCAAAATGATTAGACTGGTGTGTTGCAAGGGTTCCCCACCCTGCCTTTTACACTGATCTTATTTCCTACTTGGTCATTTCGTAGGTTTACTGAAATCCTTCAAGAAAGATCTAATTGAAAAGCAAGTTTCTGAGGTTTCATTTATCTGCCTTTATAGATTGAAACAATATGGTGATGTAGTGCAAGAAAGTATTCCCTTAAATCCATATGGAAATATTCCTAGAAGAGTGTTGTCCTGTAGGTCTGTTCATGCTTGGAATGGGCATGGAAGATGTTGAAACTCTTCAGCTCTGTGTGTATGTGTGTCCACACAAAGCTCCTACGTGCGATCACTGCTGATCTCTGCATGTCTTCATCTTGTGGTGGGCACGGTGTGTAAATGAGTGCTTGGGTCTCCTTCAGTACTGATTGCTTATAGCTCTTCAAAGTATAATGAAAAGCAAATTGGCTCAAAGCAGCTGATTCTGAAACATATACTGCTGCGGTATCTTGGAGATCACAGGCTTGTGACTCCCAAATTCAAACCCATCCTTTGGAGAATCAACAAAACAATGCCAGCTGTACTATATAAGTACCACTGCTTACTAGTTCTGATGTTTGTTTATGCACTATAATGGTTTGCTGTTCACAAGTAGTAATAGAGGGACAAGTATTTTTCAAGTGATTCTCTCCCAGAATTCAACTAGCTGAAGGTGAGAGAGACTGATTTTCAGTTGTGCCTCCTCTCACTTCCTTTTTTTGAAAGTAGGTTAAAAATCTGTTTGCTTATTTCTAAGTTGCCTTTAATTCAGCCTTAACTCCAAGTGACTGCATGAAAATGTTTTCTTTTCCTTTTGTATATCCTGGAGATGTTTGCATGTTAAGTCGTGCGGTCAAGAAGTTGCAAAATTTTCTCCCTCTCCAGGTCTGCCCATTGAAGGAAAAAAAAAAATAAAAATCAAAACCCCCACATATAAACACAGTAGTGTAGGAACTATGAAGTTGGAACAAGTCCCACTTGAAAGTTGATGCATAAATTCCAGTTGTTCTAATGCTATGTTGCTTGAAAAGGTAATGAGACTTTGTGTGTTGACTCTTCTCTATATTGAAATGAATTCCTTTTTATTGTGCTCTATGTCCAGTCTTCTATTTCCATGTAATTTTACTTCTTCCATTCTTACGTTGAAAGAGTAAGGTAAGATTTAGATAAGTTGGAAGGTAACTTCTTCAGGAGGGTAGGGGTTTTATTATGTATAGGTTATGCAAAACAGATCACTTAATTTTTAGTCCGATAAACAAGATGTGACACTGTAGTGCGTCTTTTACATTCCTTGATAGATAAATGAGACTCTAGCAGGCAAAATCAGGTATTAATTTCTTCATAGCTTCTTTGCCAATTTTTGATGTTTAGTCATTTTTCAAAATTCCCTTGGCTTGTATATTTAAAAACAAACCACAGAAATCCAACTAAACCATTTAAAGTGCTAGCATGTCTATTTTTTTTTTTTTAATAAAGTATTGGTTTGGAAGAGATGGAGAAATGCTCTCCTGCAGTAGATACGCAGGGTAGTGTACGCTATCAGAGATTGATATTTATTTTCATCCTGAAAGGGCTTAATTTTCAGGCTGATCTTTTGCTACAGCTGCATCAGAAAAATGTTACTAAATATACAGACTTTATGAACTTAGTGAAATGCAAAACCTATTAAATCATCTTGAGTTAAAATCAGGCATTGGTCATCTGATCATACAGCTTCCTCACATGTAAGGCCCAGCTACTGCAAACTAATGTCGAGCTACATGAAAACATAAAATACTAGTTAACTGTGTAATATAGGTAAATACTAAGAATTCTAATATTTGCTTGCCAGTGGGTACTAAGTGACTTTTATTTTTATTTGTTTACATTAATTTGTATGTGCTGCTTTTCTGTCTGTCTTTCACTGCTTGTATTATTCAAGAGCATGGCCCTTCCAGTACCTTTTTGCTAAGCAGACTGAAGACCAGAGAAACACTTATCTTCGGGAAGTATTTGCTGGTACTGTTGTAATGGTTTACTTGCTCCAGCCAGAATACTTTAGTTTGGTTTCTTTGATTTCTTAGTGCTGCAGTATTTTCTGCCACAGAAATATTGTTTAAAAAGAAGAACCAACAACCTGTAAGTCCAAACAATGGTACTGTGTAGGGAAAAGCTGTAGTGGAAACGTAGCTGAAACTGATCCTGTAGCACTGAAAAACCTGAGAACCAGCTAGCTCTAACGACTACAGGGTTAAAATCATGGATGAGGGGAGAACACCTTGCTACAGGGCATGGCTCAGCATGAAATTGGGAACTGGGCTGAGAAGGGGGCAAAGTGGTTTCCGAGCTTATTACTTGTGGGCAGCATGGAGCTAGAAATGGTACTAGCACTACTCATGGTGACCAGAGACGAAAATGTTAAAACCTGAGGCTGTTGGAGAAGATTGTAATGCCCATAGCTCGATGGATTTGGTTATTTGCTGAGCACTTGAGGTTTAGTAGCCCCATCTATATCCCAGCAATGCCATTTGACTCACATACATGTACACTTTGAGAGTACTGCACTTCATTTGCTCATACAAAAAAAACCCTATTAGTGTTAAGGGTATTTCCTGCTCGAAGGGAGATGCAGACAGTGTGTACAGGTTCCTGCCTCCTTGGCAGGGTTTCAACTTTCCAGCACTGACACTGATTCTGCAGAGACCTCCACCCTGGAAGTGAGATACTGTTCATTTTGCTACTTTAGTTTTAAGAACTGTTTCAGTGTCTCTGTTCTGTTTGTCTTGACATTCTTGTAAGAATTGTCAGACAAGTTTTGATAAAGTTCGTAGTAGAAAAACGTTGATACTAAAGCTGGAAAAGGAACCTCTCAATATGTACTGCTGGGTAGTCCTGTGTATGTGGTATTGTAATGCACCTCTCTGAAACATTTCCCAATGTCTCTTTAAAATTATTGCATTACAGCTTAATTATTGGTAAAATCTGCCTGGGTTGGCCAGAGTAAGAAGAAACGTGTACCTTGGGAGCAGAGTAGTGGTGGAAGAAGTAGTGGCAGAAGAGCACGAGAAGGTGCATGAGATGGACATGACACCTTGGCTTAAATCAGAAAGAGGCCTAGGGGAGGCCAGTCTTTCTGGCCTCTGATATTTGGTTCTGTGGTGTTGGACAAGAGTATACCCTAGCTGATGAATTTTATTAACTTTGTGTAGCGATAGAAGGTAAATAGGGCAACACGCAGCTCTCGTGATTTTTGTGTAAGTCTTTCTGAGGCACTAATGACACTGACTCGTGTTTAGCCTGCAGATTTCTACTCTGTATTCTTTGACAGGGTTTTCTTGAAAGCTATGGGAGAAAATACCCTCAGGAAAGTGAGGAGAGGATGCATGGCCTACAGTTAATAAGGATCTGGAAAGGCCTTTGAAGAACAATAAGCCCTCAGCTACTTTTGCCCTGTGCTGCAAGGGAAATACAAGCAGTTGCAGTCCTAACTAATGCACAGTTTGGGTCTCAACTTGGACTTGATCCTTGCAGACTGCAAGTTTGTGATTCCTGCACCAGTTGCTCTTGTATCCATATCTAACATGTACTGACTTGCTAGGTGGACACCAGTGTGTCAGAATTGCGTGTGGCAATTCTACTTTAGCGGTTACTCTGTTAGCCTTTGCAGTCGAAGAATTAATCTGGGTCTATGTTTTCTAAAAGCTTCTAAAACTTAATTTGAGGTGGACATCCAAATATTTCTGGGCTTTTCTTCCTACTAGAGAGAACAGCATTGCGCATTGAGTTGTAAAAGCTGTGTAATCCTTTGCAATCAAATTTTCCAATTTGCGAATGACACTTATTTTTTAGAACCGAGCATCTTTTCAAACTCTTGTATCCCAATGCGTGACTGTGCAGAATAAGGTAAAGGAAAATTTCTGTCTAATTACTTTTGAAGTGCCATAGTCATTGGAATGTTTGACGTGGTGTAATTTAAATTTAAAATGTTGCTTGTACTTAGCCATGCAAGTGTACTTGACAGGAAGTGGTAGCACATGTCACCAGGCTTGCTCTACAGAGGTTTGCAGCTCACCGCTTCCTGTTCCTGAAGTGAAAGAACAAAAGAAACACCCTTTTCTAGCTCATTTTAGCCTCTAAAAAGTTGCAGTTGCATTGGTTGAACTTCTTAGTATAACAGATATTTATGGCCTTCCCCTTTACGTTCTTCTTTTAGCTTTGTAATTTAGCTTTGTTTGAGCATTTTGGTCAAGTTCTTACTAGAAATCTTAACTTCTGAGAAGGTGTTTTTCATGCAGATTCTGAGTTTGAAAAGTGAGCAGCCTAAATGGTTGTGTAAATCGTTTTGGTGCTGCAAGGGAAATGTCTAACCACAGGAAACCAGTCTGTGCAAAGCATGGATTGCTGCATATAGATATCTAACTGCAGCATAAGCTTGCTTTCTCAGAAAGCCATCCCTACAAGAGTCTTTCACTGTCTATGCTGATGTGTCTTAGCTTCATTACTTGACACTATGTTTAGAATGATCTTTAAACCACAGTCTTCTTTGAACCTAGTTTTCCTCATAGTTGTTATACTTAATTCTAAGGCTTCAGGCCTAGATAAAAAGGAGCTTTTAAAACTGATTTAATTTTTCTTTTGTCCGTGATAAAATACGCTTTCCAGAAAAAAAATCTGCGTTTGTGCTTTATAACCTTTGAGGCCAAAAGAAAATCTATTCAGAATAAACGTCATTAGTTTTCAGTCCTGAATATAATTACCTGGGATTTCAGCAGGTATCGCACCTAGTTTGTAAAAAAAATCTTTACATGAAAGACATAAAACGCTATCAAACGGAATATGGAAACACTTGCCAGAAGTCTGTTACATGTAATAAGGATTTTTTTGTAAGTACGCATTGCTCTTATGTAATTTTTAGAAGAATGCGATGTAATGAAAGTATCTTTTTGACTTTAAATCTATTAGTGCATCTGGGGAAACTGCGCCTGTAGCAGTAGTCATAGGATTTTAAATTAATGCAATTAATTTCATATGCTGTTAAAAGTGCTGATGTAATATTTCTGCTCATAATTTGTATTCTAATTAATAGGCTCAACTACGTATCCAGAGTACATAAAGATTAAGTGACTGAAACTTGGTATTTTCAGTATATTAAAATATTAATATTCAAGAAGAAGGAAAGTCAAATAGTGAATGTCCATGTTTCATATTAAAATGCTACTGTAGCATATATTAAAGAACCTTGTAGTTTCCTGTTGACGTGATAAATACGTTTTAACGCTAGAAACATTTTCCCAATTAAGATATTCTTTATAGTTGTCACTTTAAATTACATCTGAGGAAAGAATTTAAATAAATAAAGTAAGCTACCTCACCCTTCCCAATCTTTTACAAACTGTGACTGAATATCAAGTAACTGTTTTAAGATTTTGTGAATAAAAAAATCAATCATCAGTTTCAAAACAGATTAACTGGGCAGTACATGGGGGTCGCTGTCCTGGGATTCAAAAATCTGGCAGTCGTGTAGTAGGACTTCAGCAGTTTCAAACTGAGCCATATTATAGTATAGGTTTAGAGATGTGAAAGTTCAAATAGTCCAGGGTAAAAGCTAGTCTGTTTGGAAATCTTGACTTTGATTCATAGATCCATTTGATCCCTTTAAACTTTAAAAGACATTATTAAGCTTTTCTGAGGCTTTTTTTTTTTCCCCTGTTATTTTTTCTTTTCCCACCCATGACTTAAAATCTGTCTTCAAGGTCAATCTCGGAACTGATGGGTGCAGTGTAAAAGTGTAAGGGGGAGAAAGGAGAGAATTTTTTCTTGATACCTTTGAGCTTCCTAGAAAATTTAACTTGCTCCTAAACTGGTGTTCCTGAAAAAGTCCCATCTGTGATCTACTTCAGCCAGCTTTAATTCTATGTAGATTTTATCTGCTGTGACACTTTGCCATTTACTGTGGTGTCTGATTAGACTGCATTAAACATCAATTTTCAAAAGTACATGCAAGGTTTGAAAAGGGACTAAGGGGTCATAGTATGTATTTTTTCCTCAGAGCCAGCAGAGGTTCTAGGGAATTAATTTGAACTGCAGGGGGTAGTCAGAAGTCGGGAAAAGTATACGTTCAAGCTAGTGACCTTATCAGTGTAAAATGGAATAATTTTGAGGTTAAATTGTCCGCTCATAATCTTGACTGACTCTAGTAGTGAGTCTGAATTTGGTCTGTTTTCATTGTGCAGAATAATATATCCTTGACATGTTGGATGCAGCCGAAAACCTTGGCGCATCCTCAGTACTTCCTAGAGTTCGGAAGAAATGACAGCTTCAGAATAATTCTTTTGCCTAAGTTAGCTCTTAGCAAATTTTAAAGAAACCGAACACTTCCTTTTCATGTATTGCAAAACTTAGAGTCTCTATTTCTCTGGCAGGAATCGACTTTAAGATAAGAACAATAGAATTAGATGGAAAGAAAATCAAGCTACAAATATGGTAAGTATTCCAAAGTAATTCAAGCTTTCAGTGAGTATTGAATTAATCTTTGAACAGAAATAGTTTATAGCTTTTGAACCTGAGTGTACCAAAAGTTTCATACCTTTTATTTCATTGACTGTCCATAAAGTTTATGCTTTTTTTTTGGCTTTCTCTTGGAGTTATTCTGCTTTGGTAGCATGGGAAATAGCCTGTTCCCATGCGAACCCTACACCAACTTCCCATTTTATCAAAAGCTGTCTTCTTAAATGTGCTTTTAGCTATTTCATGTGCGAGAGAGGTATTAACTCCATAGCTGTAAACTAAAATATGTGGCCTAATAAAATGTTATCTCCTTTGACACCTAGTTGTACTCACAGGGGCACAGGTGAGTGATAATGCTTCCATCTCTTGCACCATGGGTTAGTAGAGACTGAGCCTCCTGATAGCAGCAGATGAATATTTTTGGAGTAGCATTATTATACATGCCAAACTCTTTAAATGCTGCTGGTGAATATATGGCTCTTCCTGACTTCTCAAGTTCTAGAAAGGATAGTTGTGATACTTGCATGGGAGCCAGAATTCTTGTGAGTAGTGAAATGCCAGAAGTGGTGGTACAAATTTTCTGTTTGTAATACAAGTCACAAAGCTTTTTTTTTCATCAGGCCTTTAGGATTCAGCTCCCCCTAGGTGTGACTAACAGCCAAACGCTTTGGTCCTTTTGTTCACTCACAGATACTGCTTTGAAATCATCTAGGATAAAATATCGGCACGCTAAGGTATAGTGGCTGATTTTAACAGCTAACTGTACATGAAAATGCACTGTCTGAAAATATTTTACTGCTGCGTGTTTAAATTTTTGTTTAATGAAGGACTCGGATGCATCAGAACTGCCTTCTTACATTTTTCTAGGGAAAGCTACTCAGAACTGAGTTATTGCTTGCACGAAAATTTAAATGCTTTTGTGCCATATTTATGGTGCTGCTGTAATCACTGCTGTAATTAGTATAGCTTGGCAGTGAGAGAGATGTTGAGGGCTGAAGAAACTGGTGCAAACAGCTTCTAAATGGTATTTTTTTCGTAATGAGTATCAATACATTGTTAGTTTGTTTGAAAAGATATCACTAAGAACAGAGGACTGTAAAGATCACATCCAATAAATACTTGTTTTCACTGAATTTTAGGGATACAGCAGGCCAGGAGAGATTCCGCACAATCACAACAGCTTACTACAGAGGAGCCATGGTGAGTGCTCTCACTTCCAAAAAACTAGGCACAACTAGTGTAACTGTTTTGCTGTTCTTAAGGTTATATCATGTAAGTCTTCAACTGAAGGACTGCATAATTGTGGCTTGAGATGCAGGGAATAAAGTTTATGGTTTGGTTGGGATTTTGTTTTGTTCGATGTATTTTTTGGTTTTCATTTTTTAAACCTGCCGGTATTCCATCTAGTCCTGTATTTGTGATGAAATAAGCCCTGGTTTAATATAACTAAAATTTCTGCAGATGATAATAAGCTAAGTGGCTAAGCCTTAATCAGACAATTTTTTTTTAATGCACTCAACCCCTTTAAACATTTGGAATGTCTGAAAATATAGATAATGAATTATTTTAATATTTAGAGTGTATTTCACTGAATTGCTTTTTCTTAAGCCAGTAGAGAATGCAAAATCTGGGCTAGAAATGCAGTGACCTACAAAAGCTACTGTTTCTTTTTCCTGCATTAAGATCAAATAACAGACTTGGAGCCTGTACTCTTGATGGTACAAGTTATTGTAATTGTTCCTAATGCTGTGATTTTAGATACTTTGTTGGAACACTGTTAATTTCTACTTGCTTGTTGCTCACTGTGCTGCTCCTACGTGCTCTTACCACTTTGTATGAACAGATCCGTTCCATTCACGGACTGGCTGTGAATCCAAATGACTCTACTATTATGGAGTACAGATGAGGAGAAATAGTAATGATTATGGGCTCTGTATTGGAGCTTTCTAGCACTTAAAAAGGTTTTAGCAGTGATGTGGTATTCTCCCCATCTCCCAGTCCATGGCCAATGACTTTTCTTTGTCCTACAAGGAATGATCAGAAAGGCAATAAGAAATGGAGGGGAACCTGGCAGTCTGTCCTTAATGCAGCTGTTGTGTAGTTTCCTGTGCTTTGCTAATTTTTGAGAGTCCACGCTAGTGTACATACATAACTGTCTGACAAAGTACTAAAGCTTCTGGGAGAGCACCGAGTGTCAGCTCTGCTGTATCTACCAGCCCCAGCAGACTGGATCTCACAGGTTTGTCCTCTTTGGCTGCTTAAAGCTGCTGCTTCTAAACTTGACTTTAACAATAGAGTCCTGGTGATTGTTGTAGTAGAATGTCTAAACTTTTCATAACTATAGGCTAATAATTTTAAACTTCATATAGGTGGTGTGTGTTTGACCTCTAACAGTAGCAAAGGATGTAAAATGTAAAAGGATGTGATATTTTGAGTGAGTTCTCAGAAACAGCATAATGCTTTGAGAAAGGATTATAAGTACCTAAGTCATATGCTGAATTTCTTGGTTTGGTTATAGCTGCAACAGCACACATCAAAAGTCAGCCAACAGTGCTAGCTCATCTAATTAGATTTTCTTAATTTTATTTAGGGAATTATGCTGGTGTATGACATTACAAATGAAAAGTCTTTTGACAACATAAAAAACTGGATAAGAAACATAGAGGAGGTAAGTGCTGTGGAAAGTACTTCCTATGTGTTTCATCTTAGGATTTCCCTGGACAAATAATAATCAAGTAATTATTCACTTTCATTATAGTAGCCAAGTTAAGACTGTACAGCGAATGCAGCAGTTGTTATTAATGGGGAGAATATTATTTCATTCATCTAGGGATAGAAGGTGGGAAACTTGAGTTTAAGAAGTAAGCATAAAGTATTTGAAAACTACTCTTAGTACATTATTTTTCTTGTTCTTTTTTTTTGCTTTTGAATGTATCTGAGGAATGGGAAGGAGCAAGATCTTAGGGTGTCTACCTTTCACTGAGATCCGAGCTACCAATTTGATCCAATAGTGACTGGGCTAGAAATGTTCTCTTGCTGAAGTTCTCTTACTGAAGTCATTATTACTTTAAAAGTCTTAGATTGAAAATCTATGTTTAAAATATGAATGTATTGCATAATGATACTCCAAGCAAATGCCCCAAATGTCTACACACCACTTTGAAGTGTGTACTGTTACATTTCCACAATAGCCAAATGCCTGTGCATATGCACAGTCTGTACAGAGCTCATGGTACTGTAGTTAATCTGTACTAACGCTCAAGCAAATTTAATCTAGGAGTATGCATTCCTACCTATTTTAATATTTAAGTATTACATTATCCATTTCAAAAGTCAGTCTCTTTTTCTGTGATGCCTTCACATTAGGTAACTCTTTAAAAAATAAAATATTAATTTGTGGCTGTGTTTGGCATAAGTTTCTTTTAAATAATGATGCAATTTGTTTCTGAGAGATTTTTTTTCTGCTTTTAGCATGCCTCTTCAGATGTAGAAAGAATGATCCTGGGTAACAAATGTGATATGAATGAAAAAAGACAAGTCTCAAAAGAAAAAGGGGAGAAGGTAAGCTTTGGTGACATACCTTATCTAGAAGCCTACTTTTCTTAGAATTTTGGCTGTTGGTTATTTGGCATGTTTTAGACATATGAGAGAGAATGGGCTTCAAACCTCTTGTTTCAGAAACTTTTATAGGATGCCAGGTTTGGCATTTTTTTGTTTTTTATATAGCACTTGACTATGTTTAGGTTTTAATAAACTTAATGGTACTGTTGTCTTGAGGGGAAGATCCTGTAAAGAATGTTGACTTTTGCTATAGCATGAAGTATTCTAAGTCTCATTATAAAGCTTTATATATATATATGTGTGTGTATATATATAGTTTAATCACGTTGTACTAAACTCACTGTGGTGGTTACTTACCCTTGTCATAAGTTCTGTTATTAAAGCTTAATTAGTTGCTCTGCATATCAAACAAGAAGAAAGAATGCTATATAATCTATAATGTACGAACTAAAGTAGTGTAGTTGCTAGTAACACAACTTAGGGGGCGATTGTATGTAGTTATCTGGTCCATAAATCCGTATCAGTGAAGATTCTGTCTTAATGTCCTTTTAGGTCCTGAAGGTCCTAAATAAATCTTTTTATGAGCAATAGAATTTGCATGAGAGTATGGGCAGTTCTGGTGTTTTCTAATTGTCCAGTAACTTAATTTCTGCTTTTCTCTTGAAGTAAAATAAAGTTTGTTTGATTTTTGTTTTTAAAACTCGTTGCACCATGCAGCATCTATTCTATTATGAACCTATATGAAACATTACTTTTACAAAGCAACTCCAAAAACATTGAAAAACTTGTAACCTCTCTTCCAGTTAGCAATTGATTATGGAATCAAATTTTTGGAGACCAGTGCAAAGTCCAGCATAAATGTGGAAGAGGTAAGAGACGTGTGTTACGCTTAGGTGTGTTTCTTGAACTACTACTACTATGAAGGCATGTTTCATGATCTGCTGGGCTTTCTGACCTGCTCTGGGACCTGAAGTCCCAACTGTGCTCTTGGGTCCCCAGTCTTGTTATATTTAGACATCTACTGTAAAATCCAGCATTTCTTGTTTTCTGCTAATATCTGGAATTGTTTTTTAAATGGGTGTTAAGGGAGTGGTTTACTATTATTGTAGCAAACAGTTGCTTTAGACTTCTGTGTCCTGCTATTTAAGTTGCAAGTGCATTTGGACAGGGAATTAATTTTAGAATAATGCTTTGTGGAGAAAATGGGATTTGAAATTCTTTGCTTTCAGAATAACATGCTACTGTGTCAAGGAACCTTCAGGTTACTACTGAATATGTGCTATGCTGATGAGACTGAAGATTTGCGTGCAAACCTGGACGACCAGTATAGACTGTCATAAGCCAGTGTTTAGAGGAGAAGGAAGTCTTATAGTATTCTACCTATTGACTTGCAATCTGTTTTCCTGCAGATAAATTCTGTGCTAAAAACACAAGATTCCTATTTATGAGAGCATAAGGAAATAGAATTGGAAGGAAGAGTGGCTCAGATCTGTCTTACCATGAATCACTCTTGTCATCTCAGGGAGGGTGGGGGGAGGATCTTAAATCTGTGGAAGGTGTGGACAAGAAAATATGATGTTGAAAGACAGTTACGCTAAGATTCATTCATTCAGATAGGGCAAACTTGTTTTTAAATGTTTTTCCTGTGCCTAATCAAGTGAAAGCTTTTTCATTTGTATTGGTAGGATACACTTTAAAAGTCCTTCAAACATGTACTTAATTCAGATAATGCAGCTAACAAATTAACTAGAAACTAAAAAGTTTGTTTCTTTAGAATAACATGACGCAGTGCCAGCCAAGTGACTGTTATATAGCGTACTTAGAATGGACTTACTCACGTTGTACTGCATCTGGAATAGTGCTTGACCTGATTATCACTGTGTCATGATTCTTATAGCACACGATGGAAGAGTGAACATTAGCAGCTAATACCAGTTGTGGATAGCGACAGTCTCCTAATAAAACGTACCCGTCTTCTTCATTAGATCCTCCAGATGGTTGACTTTCTCTTTCATGGCATGCTCTGCAATTTCATTTTAACTCCTGTAGGTCGTTAAATGTCCAACATTAGTTTGTGCTTACTCCAAACGACTTGCCTATCTGAATCTTATTTCACATTGAAAAACAATGAAGAGTCATGTGAATAGTGAAGAAAGCATTAAAAAATGCAGCAGGTGTAGGCATTCAGCAAGTAATGATTTAGTCGTCTTTCCACCAAACTTCTGAAAAATTGCACAATTGTGATATTCTTGTGATCAGAAGTAAATTAGTTTATTTGTTGGGATTTATTTTCATTACATGAGTGTCTGTCTTTGGATATATTCTGAACACTGTGAGAGGGGAAAATGTTAACAGTTTTTTACGTTCTGGAAATGTCCTTGAATTGTTGATAACTCTGGGCAGCCTAAAATCTTGTTTTTTTTCTGCTTCTGGAGAATTGCAGAATTTTTATGCTACTGGAGGTTTTTTGCATCTTCATACATTGAAGTCTGAGATACTGAGATTTGCCAGACTGATTGATTGATTGGTTGGTTTATTAATAGAGATGTTGGAAGCAAGCTAAGCTCGATGTGTGTTCCCAGGCATGCTCTCCTCAGACCTCTCTGTGGGTTTGTAGTTGTGACGCACAGTACAGTTTGAGGGAGGGAGGAGTATTAGTGTATGCAGCCTTCTCTTCAGTGGATTATTTTTTTTTATTATTATTTTCTATTCTCCCAGGAGACGTGCAGTGGTAAAGTCTGTTTTGCTTGCTTCAAAGACTGGAGAGATGGAGACTTTAAATATTTTTTTCTTCTAAAACATGCTTGGAGTGTTGTACACAGAGTGCCTTGCAACTACTAGCCGTGGCCTGCAGAATACTGTATTGTTAATATGTCTGGCTACTCCAAATCTATCTTATCTTTAATGTATCTTGTGACTAACTCTTCTCTTTTTTCTTTTTTTTCTTGGTTGTTTTTGTCTTTTTTTTATTTATTTCTACTCCTCACCAGGCATTTTTCACACTTGCACGGGACATTATGACAAAGCTCAACAGAAAAATGGTTCGTATTTCCGACTGGCATACAAACTAGATACATTGAAATGACTTCTCTAGCAATTGTCTGAGCAGTAGCTCTTTTGGAAAAACTTGTGGGGGTTACAATGGATACTAGATTGAATTTGAGCAAACAGTGCTTTATTGCACTTTATTACACATCAGAGTGTAATTATTCTTTATTTTGCACGATCATGGACATTGGGCAGCCTGAAACGGTGTGTTCTTTTGAAATGCAACCATGTAATCCTTGCTTTATTAAACATCAAATTACATAGTCATTCCTTCAGCTAATACGTGAGATCTGAATATATTTTTTTTTCTGAATATATATGTCTTTTTAAAATAGGCAGTTTTACTGAGTGATTAACAGAGTGGGTAATTTGAGGAGGTCAGGTTGCAACAAACCTCTGCTCTGGTTATGACTTTACAAGGTGGGGGGAGGTGGGGAGGGAAACCAGGGAAGATAGACTCGTTTCTTCGGCATTTTATAATGTTAACACTCTCTTCTCTTTCAGAATGACAACAGTTCATCAGGGGCAGGTGGGCCAGTAAAAATAACAGAAAATCGATCTAAGAAGAGCAGCTTCTTTCGATGCACGCTACTTTGATGAACTTCTAATGATAGACTGCAGCACACTTAGAACCTTTTCTGCTTCTTTGAAAGCACAGGGTCACAAAGCCTCAGAAATAATACCACCGAGCTGCTGCTGAGAGCTCCATTGAACGTAGACTACGATACACAAAATACCAAGTGGATTTTGCTCACTAAGCCTATTGACCTGTCAGGCTCTTCTTTCTCAGATATGGAAGCTATGAAGTGGAGACACAAATGCAAGACTTAACTTGTTTTCCTTTTTTACTTTCTGTTTTGTTGCCTGTTGCAGAAGCTGCTATGTTTCTTTTAACTTTGCACATCCATATTGGCCTCTTACTGCCTGTTACAGCACAATCTTACATATGTATTTGCACAGTTTGACTTATAAGTAAGATTCTTAACAGATTTGTGCAGGTTTTTCTTTCTCTTTTTAAACAAATTTCTTTTCAAGCAGAAGAGCCAGGAGAAAAATTAAGTCTCGCTTCCATTATTTTCTATGCTGTACACTTGTGGCCATGACTGCAGTATGGATGTTGACGCTCTAGTGATGAGAATTACTGTAACAATTGGCATTTAACAATTTGTATGGGTTTTGTCTTTTAGATGCACAAATCTGTTCATAAAGAAGCTATGGCTTCTATTCTGAATGTAGTATGTTGCTTTATTTTCTTTAACAGACTTAGCAAAGTTGTGTTCTGAATTGCCAGTCACTGGATCACAGATGCACCTTTCAGTTATTTGAATAAACACAGTGTCTTTCCTCACTTCACTTCCCTTTGTTAGCTCAAACTATCTGCACCTTTTTTTTGTTTCTGATGAGGAAGTACAGTCTGGAGTTGAAGTCATTGTCACAGATTGGCCTCATCGCTATCACTTAAGTGGCTTGCGGAAACTGAATGCATGAGTTTTGAGTAACCTCTTTATGGATTCCTTTGTTCAGAATTGACTGCTTCTAAGAGTGACTTCCATTTATACTATAATTCTACGGATAGTTTGTTAATGTCTGTAAACAGTGACCCTTGACAACCAAGGTGTCCAAAAACTAGTTACCGGTGCAGTTGCTAAAGTTTATCTGAAGTTCTGGCGCTGAGGAAGGGGTCACATTAGGACTATAATGTACTGTTGGTTATGCAGTTAGTGATGAATGTGTGAAGCCCTCTTTGGTCTGCTCAAGCAGTTAATTTTTTCATCAAAAACTGGTACAGTGACCTAGACTGTTAGAAGCAGAGTTGAAACATAGTTGCCTTTTTTTACTCAACTGAGCATTGTATTACCTAGTCTTTGGTCTACTTTTTTTATTGTCTTTTGAAAAATGTCCTCAATGAGCAATTAAAATAGGTGCTTTAGTTCTGTTGATGTGCCAAACTTGGACCATTGTAAGCTTTAAGTACAAGTTTGTGTCCAGCATGTTTGATACTAGGGGATAGGTGCATTCTGTCATTGTCAAATTTAACGTCTGACGTGTTTGCTTTTGCTTCACTAGTTTTTCTGTCCAAAGTTGTGAACAGTGAGTTGGTTGTTGCCACAGACAACCACTTCACTTTGTGGTGTCAGGTACTACATTGGTCATCTCCGAGTCAGTTGTAAATATTTTGAAAGTGAACAGGCCAATTTAAAGACTTTTGGTTTTAAAGGATTTAACATTAGTAGCTGATTCCATAAAGTTTTAAGTGGTCATCAACCTGTCCCCCTATGTAGTTTAATAGAAATAGTTATTTTAATCAGATGGCAAGTCTCATAAACTGCTGTTGCTGCACTAAAACAGAAAAATCTTCATGGCAGCAAGGTTTAGTGAAAAAACAAAGCAACCCTAACTGCTCCGTTGTCTACCCTTGATGTTTTTTCTCGGACAGGCTAAAGCAGTTATGTTTTCTGTATGGTTAAAAAAAAAAGTGCTTCTATACAGAAAGTGTTGTGACACCAATTATGAATGTTGTTTATTTTCAGTAATTTACCTCTGACTTATTTGGTGTCTTAATACTTTGATTTTTATCTCAGGGGTTGTCTGCAAACCAAAACTGACATGTTCTGTGTTTGGCACCGTTTACAGAATGCTTTGTGTTGTTTTTCCTGTCTTTGCTGTGTGGTTAAATGTTCATTCAATATTAGTCTCCGTGAACTTCCCTCTGAAAGAGCCTGTAAGTAGTAGAGTCTATGAAGTGCTTCTTGAAGCAGCAGCAAATTGGGGTATCTGCTCTGTATAGGGGGGGGAGGGGGATGGGAGAAAAAAAAACCTTGCTATTTTCTTACATTTAGCTGTGCTAAACTGTACATAAATGTGAGATAAGACCATAGGAAATTCACATTATGCATGATAAAATAATGCAGTAAATATTTCACTTTGCTTAATGTTCATGTAAAGTTCATCTTTTTCTATTTGTAGAAGAATTTAATGCAATTTTGTTGTCCCCTGCTGAAACTGAAGAAATCTAATTTCATGTGGTCTTATGGATAAGGTAAAATGCAGATTTTTCTCTCTTTCTTTGTTATTTTGCCCCCACCCTTCTTCTCAAACAGTATTAAATGGTTGAGTGGCTGCACTTTATTGGTGTGCTAACTTTTGGTCAGTGTAGACCTCTTTCTGTGTACAGTCTGCCTTGTCAGACACTGAAAAATGTGCTGTATCTTAGCGTGCAAATCAGCTGTATGTTTTATTGGGATTTTTTTAGCTGTATTTTCCAAGCGGGTGACGATAAATGGTATGTTCTGCCCATGCATCAGATGCTGGGTACTACAGGCTTTTCTACTATCACTATGATTGTTTTGTGCAGTCTCTGTTGCTACTTTACTCAAGACTATATAATCTAGATTTTGAAGGACTCTTAATTGTACCTCAGTCAACTAGTTAATATTCTAATGTCCATTAGAATGAAAGTCATATTATAATTATTCATTAAGCAGCAAATGTATTTCTGTTTTGTTCCAGAAATTGCCATTAACCTTTCAGGAAAGGCAGACATTTTTTTTGTGGATTTCTATAAAACAAAAATGCTCCTTATGCTATGGAGTTGTATGAAATCTTTCCTTGTACTATATCTTGACCAACATTTTTCTAAATGGTTTAAAAAAAAAACCAACAAAAAAAAAACAAAAAAAAAACCAAACCCCAAACAAAAACCCAAACTGGTGTCAGTGCTTTGCAATTTTAGCTTTCAGTCTGTCCTCAGCAAAACATGCACAAGAAGTTTTTGTTGAGTGTATATATAGAATATTTGATGTACTTACTCACTGGAAGTTCTGCTATTGCTAAGCTTAAAGCACTCATGAAACTTCACACAACTCACTTTTCTATTTGGGGGACAGGCTCAAAAATGCTAATTGACTTTTCAGACCTGTAGCTCCTTTTACTGAAAGTATTTCCTGTTGTAAGTACCTGTCCTATACTAGTCTGCTGAAGTCCGGTGAATTAAGTGGATCATTTTCACAAGTGAATAAAGGAGTCTTCGATATACATATCGCAGTAAAAGCTTGTGAATGGATAATGATTTGCAAGCACATGAATATGTAGAATGCATAAATGTGTTATTTGTGAAAATGCATCTGTTGTTTGGTTATCTATTAATTGTAACTGAAACTTATTAAGGATTGGTCTGTAGGTGGTAATAAGTCTTTTTGCTCCTCCATTCACTGAACTGCTTATGCCATTCTCATTCTTATAAATAAAAATTGTATTTCTTTCTTCCACAAAAGCAGGATTTCCATTGATTTTTCCTTGGTTCTGGTGGATTTAAGTATTTTAGTGCATTCCTATGGCCTTATGAACATTTTTGCAAAGGAAACTTCAATTACAGTTATTTTAATGCTATGTAGCTACTAAGTTCAGAATAAAAAGTATAGTCCTTGAGAAAATGCTTACTTTTCAAATAGAAGTGTTCTACTGTGTGTGTTTAAGCACATTTTTTTCTCTGGTATAAAGGTGTAATGTGAAAAACTCCTGCAGGTAAAAGTGAACTTGTCATGTGGTTAACTTGTAAACCTAATCATTAATTGTGTATTGATGTGTATAGACAAAACAAACAAAAAAAACAAACCAACAACAAACCCAAGCCCTAAAAAAACCCCCTTCACACTCCGATGGTTTTATTATTCCATGTGAACTTTTTTACAACCTGTGTCTCAAATAAAAGTTACATAATGAAAAGTATTTGTAGCATTTGGTATTAAATATTCCACATAGTTTTTATACAGTCGGCATTTCCACTCTATTTTCTGTATATCTGTTGTGGAAAGGTGTCCAGATGAGTTCCATCTGTAAAGCTTTGCTGAACTTCATTGGGAAACCACGAGGGTTTTTGTGTGGCTTTGTTTGCTCGTTAGATTTATCCTGAAATATCCTCTATTCCTGTCGTGATTGCTTAAATCTAAGTATTTTATTTCAGTGACCTTTAGCTTCATAAGGAACCATTTTCCAGACACTTAGTGTCAGGAAATGCCCTTCCAAAGTAACTTCTGAGCAACACCAGTGAAAACACAAGACACAATATCCAGCTTGATTGAGAGTTACCTGCTCACTTAAGCTGTTAGTATTTGTTGTTGTTTTAAATCAGTGTTATGTGAAAGGTACGACTCTTAATTAACCTGAGGCACAAATACCATGACGAAATATAGCAAATATTGTTTGTCCGGCTTCCTTCAACTCTGAATATTGAGAGATTTGACAGAAATGTTTGTTGGCTATTATATTAGCCGTAGTTCTTGACTTTCAAACTACTGGAGTTTGGCTGTAACTCACAATTGGTATGAAGATTAGCAAACCTAAGGAAAAAATGGTTTTGTCTACCCAAGACAAATTAATGGTTGAGAGACCCAAGTGGGCACCCTAAGGAATAAATGGGAAATGCATGGATGAGAGATTCGGGCTTTTGACTTGTTCATCTAAGAAACGGTATTTAGCTGAAAGGATGTATTGTCTCTACCTTCAGCAACAGAAAGCTAGAGTTGTCTTCTTGTTACACCTTAGTATTTGTTGGTTTTGATTTGTTTTGTTGTGGATTGTTTGCTTTTTTTTTTCATACTGCTTCTGACAGACAAGTTTGCTGCTTTAGGACCATCAGTTTAAACATTATCTTGCAGATCCCCTTGGTCTGAACTGTTTTAGATGCTCAGCAGTCCTAAAAATTACTTCTGCAAGTCCTTCAGTTCTCACGTAAGTTGTTGGCATCCATCTGCAACCCAGTAACGTTTTAAATACATTTGCATTCTCCATTTGTTAAAAGGAAATAGCAGGCATACTTACACTGCTTAAAAGTGGTGATTTATTACAGTTTCTAGATCTATTTTTGGTTGCAGACTAGCAATTACTATACAAATGGTGCATACTTGTAGACCAGCGGGCAAGTTGTTCGTACACATGTAGAATGTATCCAGCATTTATAATCTGGAAAATATTTTTTCTAAATGATTCTTTTTCCAACTTAGGTGAGTAGTGGCTCTTCAGAATTCTTGAACTATACCAAAGTCATCAATATAAAGTAAGATTTCAAAATCATCTTTCTTTAGAAAGATTCTTATCTTCAAAAGATATATGAATGATGCTTTTATGTTGCATAATGTTATTCTTCGATTTAAAAAAAGGCATAGAATGGAATGCAAAATATACTGAAGAGAATTTTTAGTGCTCTAGGATGTTTTATAGTTGTCTTAAATTTTTTACGATCTTCAGCACAGCACATCAGCACAAACTTTCTGGTGTGAATAACTGTTATATAAATTCCTGAGGAAATATTGAGTACACGCTGTTCTCTCAATTTGTGAAATAAAGTTGTTACTTTTGAGCAGGATACGAGCATTTTCCTTATCTGAGAAATTAATGTGTTTAATGAATTGTGGAAAACTTGACCACTGAATACATTATAATGACTTGAAAGTGAACAAGAATTCTGTGAACATTCACTAATTATTGAGAATTTTACCCTATTTAGTCTTAAATACCTTCCTTGAATAGATGATTGAGACAATTTACTACCAGTTGTGACTTTCGGCTTATGCCACCACTCCAAAGGCATGTCTGTCATACTGATATGACTGGTATCTCAAGGCTTTGTGAGAGACAGGCAGTGATCTCTGAGTGATGGGCTTGTTTCAAAATAGTTTTTGATTTCTGAACAAAACATTACCATTGTGCTCACTAACCTTTCTGACTTGGTTTAACACCTTTGTGGAACAGCATAAAGACATGATGCTACTGTGAATGTACTTACTTTGGGTTAGAAAAGGGCAGGCCCCAGAACCGCCCAGCTGTCACCTTTTTCATCAGTGTGTATTTCCAGTTTGTGATGTTCAGCTTTGTTTCATCCACATACATACTTTTGTTGGACTACTGGCACTGTGCACATATTTAAAGTGCAGTCTTTACTTAAGGAGTTAACTACAAGTGAAGTACAAATTACGTCAATAATGCTTTTTTTTTTTAAGAAAAATTGAATGTTTATTTTTCAAGGCTGTTTGTGAATCCCCAGAGTTACTCTTTTTTTTTTTTTTTTTCTTCTTAACCACCAGGCAACATAGCAACGAACTAGCTCTGGTATGTATTCTAGACAGTGGACGGAATTTTTCCAAGAAGCCTGAGCAAGTTCTGTCCATGAGAGTAAAGTCTAAGCCTGCTCAATACTGCTTCTGAGCTTCCTCACCTAAAATGCAATGACTTCGTAAACCCCACCTTTTGTGCTCTGAACGAATAAAACACAGGGAAAAGGCAACCACCTGTATCTTAAATATTGTTTGTAAGTCGTTTTCCAGGATAGCACTGGTAAGTTTACTTGCGATTAGGAAAGGGCTAAGCAACAGCCTGTGCCAACTGTGGAGGAGGGCTGTCCTTTAAAAATACTATTCCATTAATTAACTGTTGTGCGCCATGTCCTATTTAGCACACGGTCATTCGTATGCCGGTATTTTATCAGTTTCAAGGCAGGGGAGGAAAAAACGCAGTGGAGAACAGGTCGACCTGAGCCGTGTCCTCTCCCTCTGTGCCGGAGGAGGTGGGGCGAGACCCCGCTTCCCGCCCGGCATAGCCCCAGCGCCTCTGCCTTCTCCTGCTCCGCCGAGGCCAGTCCGGTCCCGACGGGCGGCCGCACAACCGGATGCAGGGAAANTCCGCGGGCCGCCGTCTCGGTCTCGCCTCACCGGGTCTTTCCTGCGGGTAGGGCCCTTTTCTGACATGCCGGTTGCAGCTCAGCTCGATCTCTCCTTAGCCGTTTCTGTGGGACCCCGCCATGGTGTACCCCACGCCCCCCGGCCGGAGGTGCTAGCGCGGTCTGCCGCACGGCCCGGGTGGCTCCGGGCACATCTACCCATGAAAACCAGCCCTCGCGCGGTCCTGGAGAGCGGCCCGGCAGGCCCGGGGGGCCGCCGGGGGCCTTCGCCCAGGCTCCTCACAGGGGTCCTCGACAGCCGCCCCCATTGGCCATAAACGTCCCCAGCCAGTGTCCCGCAGCCTCGGTCACCCTTCCGGAGCAAAGCGCTAGAGATGCCAGAGACAGACTGTGCCATGTGGACGCCTCGCTGCCGTGCTGTAGTCCTTGGCGGTAAAAACCGTGGGATCTCTACGTGGTGGTGGCTGAGGTTTGGTTACTCGGGTTTTTTTTCTTCTGTGAGGATGCTGCGTTGCAGTGAGTGGACATGAGTGGGTGAGCGCCCTGGGTGCGGGGGTGCACGGCCTCTGTCCGGCTCCAGCTGCCCCAGAGGGCCGGCGTGCCCTGCAGAGGTGCCCAGGGTGTCCCGCCCGGGGAAGGCCTGGCCCTGAGCCCAGCTCTGTGCAGCCCCGTGTTTGCCAGCTGGCGCCTGTTCAGCTCCGATCTTTAGGCAGGCCCTTCGTTTTTCTGTGCTGTCGCTATGGAAGGAAACAGACTTTTCCAAAAGTGTTTATAAAAGCTGGTCCTGCTTTTCTGTATTTTCTCACAGTGTAATTAGGCTAGTCCTTCCTCTTTCAGTAGTCATCGAGTTTGCCTAAATGGGTAGAGTTATTTAACTGGTTTTTTAACCGCTCCGTCAACATCAGAGATTAAATTGCTAGTGTCATTTTTCTTGACGTTGAAAAAATGTTGCTTGACACTCTTCTTTAGAATGTGTTTCTTCTATGGTGTTTACTCTGCAGCTCTAAGCAGTTTATTTGCCCACATGGAGATGCTTATTAGAAGTTTCAGATGCTAAGGGGAAATGCAATATGAATAACAACAGTTCTTTAGTTTTTTCCCCTCCCTCTTTGATTCTAGAACTTTGGCTGGCTGGTCTCACTGCTGCTTTCTTCACTTGTGTGGTTTGTTGCTGTGAAAATTGGTGGTAACCATTAAGAATCAAATGTGGAAAAATGTACTTGTCTCTGGAGGGATGTTTTCTGTTCTGCTCCAGGAACTATTCTGATTTATCTACGACAGACTTTCGAAGCAAGTTGTATGATATTCCCTATTCACTGGAGATTCCTTAAGTGTGGAATCATATTGGACAAATAGCTAACAGACAGTATTCAATATCAGCAGTTCTCTTGTGGAACATACTTTCTCAAGAGTTAGGTTTAATAATAGAAAATAAAATGATTGCAGCCTTAAAGTAAATAATAAAACTTAGGAACTTTAACTTTTACATTTGCGCCTATGATGCAAATTGGAGATCAAACACAGCTGCTAGGTTAGCCCTATTAACTAACCCTTGAACTTTCTTCAGTAAGAAAGCTACCTCTAGGAAAGAAAGAGAATTTAGTACAGGATAGTTTATATATATTTCATTTACCAGAGCTCTTCATTAAAAGTTAGTGTGTGTTAGTGCAAACTCCGTTTCAAGCATATATTTTAAAGTTTTTATGAGTTGATGTTATTACTGCCTGCCAGTTTTCTTCAACTTATGACACTGTAGCTCTTTCTGTAAAGTTCAAAGTGATTAAGCTTGAAGATATAGAATGAAAATTTTTCTTTGACCTTTAAGAGTGTTTTTTCCTTTTATTTAAATTCGATCTAAATGAGAACATGAAATTAATAGAGTTCGTTAAGTTTTCTGACAACTGGGGTATAGTGTTATATGGTAGACTTTGATGTCATGATGTGTTGTCTCGTGACTGCTCTATAAAATGTCAGATGTCTGACTGGTTGAGTCCAAAAGCAAGAGTTTGCTTCACTGACCTGGAATTGCACGCACAGCTTAGGCATATAGCATTCTTTGATACACACTTTACCCTGCAATTGCAATTTTATGACAGAAATGTAATCTTTAATAACTCAAAGGGTAAATGTCCTTTAGGAGTAGCTTCTTACAATTCAGGTAATATGTGCAAAGTGATAATGAGGTTGGTTTTGCCAGTTACCTTTCAAGAGATTGATTTCTATTGTTAAACCAAGAGAAAAAGATAGTATTTTTATTTTTCCCCTTTCTAATAATTGTAAATTTTGATGTGTGTTCCAAAAAATCTTTCCAGAATCATCTTGCTTTGGGGCAAAGGTGACCAGCACTGATTTTGATTAGTGTATATTTCTCCATACCAGTTAATTAAAATACCTGATTCCACTGGACTTTTGACAGCTTTTTGATGATGCATGTGCTTGTCTTGTGTGGAGACGTGATTATGGTTATAGCATGCAAAGATATACGAAGTCAGTTAGAGTGCCCGAAGCACTTCCTGTGCAGCCAAGATGAAGACTGTGTTATGCTAATTATGCCAATTACTAGATTACATCAGTAATCAAAGATTCAGCTATAGAGGCAGCTGAGATGGTCAACACACAAAGGTTTGCACATTTACCATAGTTATGATATTTTAAGTGATGCAATCTATTAATAAAATTTCTCTGTGCAGCTGGTCACCAAAGACCCCCCTACCCTGGTGGTATACCACCACACTCAGTAGTTTCACTAATTTAAGATCTGAAGGTTCATGCCCCTTCTATTTTTAAAGGAGATATCAGATGCTTAAGTGCCTCTTGAAAGACTCCACAGCAAGTTTGTCATTCTTGGTGTAGAGCAGTGGTTTCCAACACGGTCAGCATCCCCTGCAGTGGTTCACCTACATCAAAAGTGAGGTTTGGAGTGCAAGCAAATTTTCTGATTAAATTTTCTGCTACTTTTATTTCAAGACATGCAGGGTCCTAGAATTTAAATGTTAGTGAAGTCCCTTATTAATAGGCTTTAATTAGTAGAAATTATATTTTTTTCCCCTTTAATTTTAGGGAGCAGTAAAATGTATCTCTTTTTAATTATGCAGTTAATTCAGTGGCTGGACATTAACTTATCAACAGTTTAGTGCAACTGACTTAAAACACTAACAGCCAGTCCTAAAAAGGCATATTTGTTCATGTATCCTCTTTGAATTACTTGCATGCCTTTTCCTTCAAGGTATTCATACAAAAGTTTAGAATCTGCAGGTGTTCTCTAGAGACTGATTACAAGAGTCCTGTTTTTACTGTGTCTCTGCTGAAAACCATTCTTGCAGGCAGAAATTTCAACTTGAACTGAAATAGTTTTTGAAAGAGGAACAGCAGTCTGTTCAAATACGTCTTTCTGTGTTCTGCTAAAGCTAAAATAGCTATCTGTGTGGGGAAGTGGTTCATAGAAATAGAGAAATAATTTGATCTGGGCCAGCTGCATGCATTGAAGTTAGTGGATAAAATCGTTTGACCCAGTGCTTGTTTCAACCAGAAAGAATTTTATCCATGTGTTCTTGGAAAATGGTCCATACCTGTAGTCTCTCGTAGTAGCTTGCGCTTCTGTAATTTCCCTGATAAGATTTTTTTACATGTTCTCTCTGAAGATTATAGTATGGAGTAATGACAACTCTCCTGTATGCTTTTAACCCTGTGATAATAAACAGTTCACACTATTTATCTTATTTTTATGAGCTATAGGTAGTATTCTTTGTCCTGCCATAGAAATGTGGAGAAGTGAGAAGCCAGCAGAGCTACAGGTCACTGTAATGTTCTTCACATAGAATTTTCAGTCTCACAGTGTGAAGGAAAAAAAAAAAAAAAAAGTTAACATATTTTATACTTTTATCCTTTATGTTTTTACATAATGTAATTTCAACCTGTCCAACTTTTAGGGACACCCTAAAAGTTTAAAGTGGCGGGGTTTGGGTTTTTTTAAAGTTGCTAGAGACTTAACATTTCCAGCAAAGCAAGGAATTGTTCTTTGTGTTTGTTAGGTATAGAAAGGAAAGAACAAGAGAGGGAACATTGGTGAACACTGTCGGAAGAGTATAGAATCTCCACTATGCCACCTCCTTCACTCTCTCATTTTTTGAATAGCAGTTCCTAAAGGAACAGCCCTTCTTGATAGTCCTCCAGAGGGCATATGATTTCTCGTTGAGAAAAATGTGATTACGTTTTTTTTCAATAGGTTCCTTTAAGAAGAGCATAGAGGAAAAAATACAAAAAGCAAACATTCTGCTTTTGTCCTTATTTTTCTAGTGCATGAATTCCTAGAAGATTTTACAAAATGTACGCAATCTGTACAGAAGCAGTTGAAATTTACTTCTGTAAAAATAGCTTAGAAATGTTCTGTGCTCACAGCTTTTAGGCAATCTGCTGGAAATGTAAATCGGAGAATATATACATGTAGGATCATGGTGCCTGTGCAAATATGTGGCGTTACTAACTGAAGAGAAGGGGCCACTGCCTTGCTTATTTTATCGATGAAGAGTTAGATGCATCCAAAGTTACTCATATTTTATTAATAAATTTTGATGGCTATGTGTGTTATCATTAATTGATATAAAACTCCTTAATATGTTGTTGTTTCCATGGCTTAAAAAAACATTTGGCTTTCCCTGGAAGATAGTTGGATCAGTATTGTATGACTATTAAATTTATATTGTATTTGCCTCCAAAAATATTTTAATACAATAAAGGTTGTAGGTACCTAGTTTGGTAGAAGAATAATCCTTAAGTAATAACACTTGACTTTCAGTTCTTTGTTCCATTGTAAATGTTCCAGCATTCATGTTTATTTTTACGTTTTCTTTTGCTATTGTTTCCACGCTTGAGTGTGTGGTGGTGTGTGGAAGTAAAAGAAGCGACAACGTTCCTGACTTGGTTTTCTTGGCTGTAAGTCACTAGATGGTGCCGTTTCACTTCTCTGGAATCAGAAACTGTCGCATAGTAATTTTAGAAAGAGTTTTCAATTATTCTTAAAAGAAAAAAAAAATACTTTTGAGTTCTTTTAGCCTTTTTTTCTGAGATTCTGCAATATACATATTTTTCTCGAATAGAACTAATGTATTAATGAAAATATACAAAATTTCCAAGTGCTGTTCTTTTAAGTTGTCGTCAACCTTTAGTTTTACATTCATTCACATAGGTTTTACTGACTTTGATAACAAGACCGAATTTGATAAAAACACGTTTAAAATGTAGCATTGTTTGACGGTCTTTTTCCTTTTCTTCCTGAGATTAGGTAAGTATCAGCAGCTAATGTGAGTTACGTTATGGATTACTTCAGTTGATGTATAGAGGTTTTCATCCACGGACAGTTGCTCTCTATGTCTCTATGGCTGTACGAAGAACAGAAGAGAGTTGACAGTGGCTCATTTATGTATCTTACTGTAGTCTGAGGATACCACAGAAAAAACTTTGTGCAGTCTCATGTAACAGACTAAAAATTGTCTGTGAAACTTTTGTTTCATAATTTAATATTAAAAAAAAGCTATGTGGTAATTTAGTGTATTGTCACAACTTGTGTGCTGATGAAGCGTTAGGTGCAAGTGATGGGTATTATTTTGAAGTTTAAGAACTTTCTGTTTAGCTGGTCAGAAATAGGCTCGCAAAACCATTTTTGCAAAATGACTTTGACACTTTTTTGTAATTGTTGAAACTGAGAGAATGGCAAAGTAGAACTTAACCTTCATGGGAATGCTTTTTCTTAATCAAATTAATTTTTTGGAATGATCCTAGTATCAGACGTTGATTTGCTGGCCAGCAGCCTTTTCTCATGAGGAATGATGCTCTAAAACTGTAGGTGCCATATTGTGGTAGGAAGTCTTCATGAGTGGACGAGGTGCAGTGAATTAGGGTAGATACAGAAGAACTTTGTAAGTTTCAGAAAAAGTGCTGAATACCTAAGTTGTCTAAAACTGTGCAGTAAATGGGTTATGGTTCTAGGTTAGAATGTATGTGGAGCCTCCGGGACAGTCAAGAAAAGCTTTTAGTGTAATCAAATGATCTAAAAGCGATACCACCACAACATTTAACTGGTGGTATGAGCTGTTGATTCGCTGAGGCTTCCAAGCCGCTATCTTAGTTTGTGAAAAGCCAAGCACGTACTAAGCGTTCATGTTAAAAAAATGGAGACTTCAGCATCTCTTGGTGCTGGATACTTAGTCACGTCAGCCTGCGCTGCTCTCGGCAGTTGGATCCATCCACTCCAAGTGTTGTACAGCCGTGTGAGGTGATCCAGCAGGCACTGGTGGTTCTGCATTGACTTGGAATAACAAACGTGTTGGGAAATTTTGTGTGCGTATTATGAAGTCTTCTGTTTGCTTGTGTTGGACTTAGTTAAAGCACAGGGAATTTAAAATCTGTCTGTAAACTTGATGACTAGGCAGCCAAAACTGAAACAAGGTGTCACCTTTTACCTTCTGTAATGTTCCTGATTATCTGACAGTTTTGAAATCTAGAGCATATAAATATTGCCTTCTATTAAAGAGGTCTGTGGGGTTGGTTAAGCTCCAGTTTACATTTTCTAGTGAGAAAGAAAAATGTTTGACTTCTTTTAAGTAAAAGGAAAACCAAGGAAAATAAAATAAAATGTTAATAAGATTTAAATATTTCTTGCAAGGTAATAATAGAAAACTCACAGTGTCTTTTTGAATTTTCATGTCCCAAGCCATATTTGTAGTTAAAAAAACCCTGCACCACAATTAAGTCATAAACTGATTTTTCAAAATATACTCAGTGCTTTAAAATAACTATTTACAGTTTTCTTTTAGAATTTCAGAAGATTTGATTGCTTGGATATCATAATAATAAAAAAAAAGGTCGGCAGCGATGCTGGTTGTTCTGAGCCACTTGATGGCATTGGATCTCATGACTTCAGCAGTCAGCTTGGAAGCAGGAGAATTGGAAAGCGGGGCAAATTATCAGGCCACTATAAAAACACGCAGAGGTACAAACTGATGATTTATTTGTAGTGTGAAAGTTAAGGTGAATATTGTAGTTGTCCAAATCTGGGTATCCAGCTACCTGTCCACGACTTTCCCATATGTCGCTGTTGTTTTCTGTGTTCCTTCAGTCTGTGGTTACTGGATCTGAATCTGACCTGCTCTGATCCTGAGCGCTGAAATGAATGTGGTGGAAGCTCTGGGACAGACAGCTACAGCAAACACACTGCATATTACAGGACTCTGGGTTTTTTAATAGCTCTGATTTCTTTAAAATTACACTTTTTCATGTCACCTACCCAGCTGTTTTGACATCAGCCGTATTTTCTCATGTGAAGAACTCTGGATGTTACTTAGATTCCTCCTAATTGGTTGAACCAATTACTTTTTTTTTTTTTTTTTTTTTGCAGGCTTTCTAGTCCTCACTATGAAGGTAGCATAGCACCAGCCTTTATTACTCTGTTCCTCATGGAGACTTAGACTTTCTTCATTGCAAGTGGCTCTCTTCAAAATCTGAAACTCTGTGACTTCGTTTCAGCTCATCAGCGTCCCAGATAGTGTCTAATACACTCTGTAATCTCTCTACACGTTTAGAACAACTGATGCCTTCTTGAATTTAGGGGGAGGAAAAATAGCAATATTTGTTTACTTCATAAATTGGCTTTTGTCAGGCAGCTTGAAATGCACAGTTCAAACCTCCTCATTGATACCACACACCTGAGAACTTAATAGTTCCATTGCAGCTTTTTGCAATAGTACGACAAATGATTCAATATTTAATTCATATGTTTATCTGTGGGTAACAGATTTAAAATTGAGGATTAGGTTTTAAACTTAGAATTTTAGCTGAACTCAAGAAGCCTTTTTAGCTTCTTTTTTTAATTTAAAAAAACTCTTCTATATTTCATACACTTCTTTTTGAAGTTAAAATTTGCTTTGTTGGGCATTAACTTCTAGGTGTATATATTAAATCCTTTGGAGTTTATTTTCGTACATTAGATACGATACATACAGAACTCTTTGTGACTCAATGCTTCCTGAGCAAATTTTGAAATATGCTTAGTAGTGCAAGATGTATTGTACCCCTACACTGCTCACAGAGGAGAAAATGTAAAAATATTTATCGTGATCCCACTGTACACACCTTGCAGCAGGATAGCCTTGTGACTGGTCAACCAGTTTGAACAAAGTTGTACCAAGTTGACTTCAAAAGTTGTTCTATAGATTATGATAGGATGTCCTAAAGTAAGTTTTCCTTTCTGAATAGAAAAAAAGAAAACCCGGTAGCTGCTATTTTGATAACATCTTCCCGAGAGGAAAAATTCTTGATTAAACCAGGAATTAAGGCAGTCAGTAAAGCACCTCTGTGAGGATATTCGTATTTGCTTACAGGAGGTGAATACTCTTGAGTTTGGATTTGAGATTATATAGTCACGCTGTAGGTGCGTTGTAACACTAAGGAATGGGTTTCCTTGGAAATGGAAGGAAAGCTCTGCAACCCTTGTGGCATCTAACTCCTTTTCTGGCTTAAGTTACTTAGGCTTACTTTCTGCTATTGGATCCTCAAAAATGGGTCATTCCATTTAAAAATGAATGGTGATTTTCATAACTTGATTACATTTATTATGGTAGTGTGTGAACTACATCTGTCTTTCTGATGGTGCTTGATTTTTCCAGACATTTGAAATGTTGTGCGTGTAGGAATGACAAAAGAAATGTCTTGGCAAATACTAAAAAAAAGTCATACTTCAATAGGCTTGTTAAACGATAGTGGCTAAAGAGCCCAGAATACACACGGGGTTAGATCCTTTCAGCTCAGGGAGCGCTGGCAGAGCAAACTGGTAATACAGTATTAAGGAAAGATAAAAATTCCCATGCGCTTGCGTTTCCAAAGACAGCATGGGTTTCACGAGAGGGTTCTATGCAATTAGGGAGTGTTGCAAGTGGAAGCAGCAGGAATATGATTTGTATTAATTTCTCTTCAGTTCATTTTTTGGTTAAGAAATAGTTTTGATGGAGACATTTTTTGCCTAATGTGTAATAGTTCTCTCCTGGTAATGTGAGACTTTTCCTCACAGTAAGCATATAGTACTTGGCTGAGGTTTTTATGCTTCTTTTCACACTTGACAAGGATGTTACATGCAAAAGACAGTGATGGATTGATATTTCTAATCAGCTGAGTTGAAGATTAAACTACTAATTAAAATGTTACTTTTCTAGAAGACATCAGAGAAACTGAAGAAACATCACAAACATTTATTGTCTACTCTTGTCTTTAAACACCTGTATTCAAAGAGAAAATAATGTTCTCCATAGCACACAAATGCTGCCTTTTTAGTAATTTCAAACATTTCCACAAGATGATCTTTATGTACTTGTTTATGTGAGATAAAGATGGTAGGAACGTTCTGTGATTCTGTGATTCCGTGAAATGTCATGCACTTAGTTATGACGTTATGCTCCTAAACTTCATGTACTCCATGTATTAATACAAGTTATTTCTCTTTTCACTCAAAAGCTTGCTTTTGATGCCAAACAGTTTTCTTGGAGGTGGAAGAGGAATAACCTAAACCACAAGTATGCATCTGCCATCTTTAAAGGAGAAAACACGTACAATAACAGTTTATTTATTTAAAATCACAAATGTGATGGTGCTACTGAATATAAAATGGATCTGAGTGTCAAGTTCAGATTGGAATTTCCCCAGGAGTACTTAGCACCATTCTCATGTGAAGCTCTTCTAGATATAAGCATGTGCTTAATCACTTCCTATCTGTGTACTGAAGTACAAGCATTTCAGACCCTCCCTTTAGGTGTTAAATTCAACAGGAATTCTGTATACATCTGGGGCTAGGCGGGCTAAACCCTGTTCTTCCTGAAGTCAGTGGCATTTCGCATTGTCTTCAGTGGAAGCAAAATTAGGTTTATCCTTGCCACCTTCAAGAATGCATAATGAGACTCAAGAAAGAGTAGCTTATGAGACTTGAAAACATAACTTTGATTGATTTCTAATAAATTACTAAATTTAGAGAACTAAATCAGAGAAACCATCTATTCTAGAATTGCAGTTGTAATACATACTGTAAAATCAGTCAAGATTTCGTGATTAAATGGCAACTGCTTAAAAGCAGCAGCAAGTGCATTATCTCTGCATCATTCATACACATGCTATAACAGCAAGATAATAAAACAAGACATTTTTCTAATTCCAATGACCATCAGAGGCTGACCTCCACAACAGATTTGTGAGGCTGTGTAATAAATGAAAAGTGAGTCATTCCTCTAGCAGGTGTTGTTTTTCAGCAATGAGTTCCTTGGTCTGAATGCTGTTAACAATCCATATGGCTCTCATTGCCTTTACACTTGTCTTTTCCTCTAATATTTCTGTTACAAAGCCACTGCTGAATGTGCTATCATCATTTGCCATGATTTTTCAAAACCGTATCCACTGAACAACCTAGTTCAAATTCTGATTTCAAATACACGTTGCCCTTCATCTTATTTACATTCATGATGCTAAAACCAATAACTTGATTTAGCAGGGAAGAGTGCTTGTAGCTTGATGAGTGTCTTCAGATTTGAATACCTGTGGGAAAATCTGTGCTAAACAAACCATAAAACTGGCTTTTAGAAGTAACTGTGAAAATCAATTAAAAGACTCAGCAAACAGCAAACATGAAAAGAATGTGGTGAGGATTTTAGCTCAGGAGTATTCACTGATCGTATATCCATGGAAAACAGAACAGGGACTGCAGAAAACTTCTGGCTGTTTAATTTTTAGAACACTCTTGAGGTTTATCATTAGCCTAGAAAAAGAGATGTCCTCCAACAATGCAAAATAAATCAGTGCTATGAATGAAAAGGGACTTTGTGGCAGAGCAGGGCATCAGAGTTTGGAGATGTCTTCTTCCTCCTTGTACGCACCTGGTTTGTACATGATTCCTCTGTTGTCTTTGCCTGCTTTTTTGCTGCTAAAATAAAACAAATGTATTAAATTATTGTAATTCCAGTGAAAGAAATGTAGCATTGGTTACTTAAAATTGTCCATAATGCACACAGATTATTTTTCTCTGTACCAGTGCAGATGTCACAGTAGCTTATTGTTACAAATACCTCAGGAGAATGTATTTGGTGTTGCAGAATCAATGCTGATCACAAAGGGATTAGGCTGTAGAAAAGTTTGTAATCTTAGTCTTTTTTTCCAGAATTTGACTTTGGTGACAAGCAATGATCTCTTGTCAGTTCAGATTTCTTCCCCTTAAATGATGTGACCTTTGGGAGAGTTTTTTCTAAAACTCCATTCCCCTCATGTTTCACTTACTCTTCTAGGAAAAAAATGATAAGATTTGAAAACCAATTAGGAGCAGCAATGCTAGCAAAAAGAATGAGAAAAAGAACAAATGATGATCAAGAAACAGAAAAACTAGATAAGCCTGTCGTCAACCCAACCTGCTTGTCTTGCTTAGTCTGCAAAGGGAGTCTCATTTCCTAACTGCCTGTGGGAGCAGTCAGTACCTAGAGTGGAAAGTGGTTTTGTGTTCTCCTGAGTGCTCACTTAGAATTCCCTGTTTCCTGTCCTTGTATCTTTTAAGGGTTTACCTGGTTTTACTCCAGTAATTATTACTTTGTGGAAAAACAACCATTCCTGCAACGGCAGAATGGTGGCCACTGTGGCACAAAGGTTGCAGCAAGTAGAGACCTTTTGGAGACAAAAGCATATTTTGCTGGCAATAAAATAGTAGTACTTGGGAGTATATGATACAGGAGAAATAATGTCTACAGTGATAAAAACAAATCAAAGGTTGTAGGAAGAGATCATATGTTATCATCACTACCACGTACCTTATCAAACATTTCCACTATAAAAAATGTGCAAGATTTTGGACACAAAAGCACTTCTTTGTGTTAGAAGAAAAATTTGGTTTGACTTCTTTTCCTGCATTGTGACAGCCAGACATCTTACCTTTTCCTCTTTAGTAGGCAGAAGGCTACCGCAAGAATGAAGAGAACTCCCAGAATGCAGATTATCACAACCGAAACAACAAAACCTAGGAAAAGAGGGAAAGCATACAAAACTGGTGATTTCATCGAGAGAACGTTAGTCTCTAGCCTTCATAACCTTTGCATTCTGCATCTGTTACTTTCCTACAGCCTGCTCATACCCCTTTGCAATTATGGAATGGTGAACTTTGTGTAGATGTATACTGGAAAGTCCTAATCCCACAACCAGACCCACAAGTCACAGTGCTGCGAGTTTAGACACCCGCTGACGTCACAAAGCCAACCTGCGGGCACAGGCATAGCCGATCAGGAACTCTTTGGATTTCAATGCTAAGAGGGCATAAACAAAACTGGAGGACTAAACCCAGGCAACTAAGGATGTTAAATTTGACGATGTGTTTTTCCAAGGCAGAAGAACAGAGCTGAATGTGGACAGCTGGAGAGTGATACAGTCTGCTGTTGAAGAACATTGCATAAAGGCATTCAAGAAGGTAAGAATTCATTTAGGGTACTAGTATGAAGAACGGAGTGATCTCATGTTTGCATTGAGATGTAAGCATTCTCATTTTTATAATGCCCTCTTTGATAATGACCTTCATATATATTTTTGGTAGTAAAAGTATATTTATTTTGGCCTTCCCTTCTTAACTGCGTTTTCATAATTCTTTTGCACGTTGCTTTTTATATTTTATCAAACGACTGTTTCTCTCTAAGCATCATTAGAACCCTTTCAGAGTGAAGCTGACAGGTTTCATGTATTCCATCTAAGTATTTTCTCTTATTAAATCAGCTGTTGAGAAAACAGGAATGTAAAACCTGGAGTTTAACCTTATCCCATTTTACTCATTAGATGCTTTAATAATTTTAAGTCCAACTAAATAGAAGAAGCTTGCAATCCATGAAGTTGAAGAAAAACTGTATTTTTAAAATGGAGGGGTTTGTTGTAGTAAGGTTGCATCCAATAGACAACAGAATACAACACCAAATAGACAATCATAGAAAAACAGTTTGTTGTTTGAACAGGAAGAGTAGGGAGTATTTGTGTTTGATGAGGAGGCCGTCTTGCAAAACGTCGTTAGATAATATTTCAGCATGGTGCTATAATTAAAACTAAACACCAGTTCCATTTAATTTGTGGGCAGTGGAAGCTTTGAACATGATAAATTTCAACTGTGTGTATGTGAAGCTGATTTTATTGGAATAGATCGCTGACAGGCAAAATACATTATAGACATGTTTGAGTTTTGCTGAATAATCCTTTAAGATTAGAGACATTTTGAAATGTAGTACTCAATAGTGAGCATGATTTTAGATTCTAATTAGTGGCATCAAAATGGGGGTGACCAAACGCTTCAGTCCGCTGCGGTTTTGGTACAAAACACAGCTCGATGGCCCCATCTTGTGGCGTGTGTGCTCAGGTGACGATAACAGCCCTCCATCGACACTGAAAAGGCAGGAAGGTTGCTCCGTAACCTGCTTCAGTAGGGGCCTACGGTGTGCTCAACAGGATTTCTGTCGTCAATTTCTGTGATTGCCTGTCCCAAGCCATGAGTCTTTGTATGGCCTCTCCTTTCTTTCTTCATAAGCATGCTCTGTTCTGTACCTGCGGTACAGCCGGCTGCATCGTGCTGGGCACTTGCAGCTAGCACCCCGGTGCACTTTCATTTTGTGCTTTGATAGGAGCTTTTTTTTTTTTTCTTTTTCCCCTCGAGGTGAGGGGCTGCACCTGTGAGGGAGCCTTTGTGACTGTAGTAGGTGGAATGTGAGATTACAGGGGTGATAAATACCTTTTTTGAAATGGGTAGAACATTTTTCTATGGTTCACTGACAGAGTCAATGAGCTTTTGTGATTAAATGTATTTAGACTGAATGAGGTTTCTGTTAAAGTAGCACGGAGCAATGCCTTTTGTAGCCATAGATACCAGTTCTTGGGTGAGAACAGCAGGGTAGGCAATAACCCGTACAATTCAACTCTGGTAATTCATGCCAGCTTTATAGATACGTTGAAAATGCTTTTATCGCTGGTGTCACCTCTGCGTGGGAGACAACTAATGTGGCTTAGCAGAGGAAGAGCCAAGTGTTATTCTGGGATTTGGCATTGGTTCACAGCAACAATTTTGAGAAAGTCACATCTGGGTTAAATTTTCCACTGGAGATGGAAATAATAATGCTTACACTATTTCTGTGAAGTGTTTAGAGATTCCTGGATGAAAAGCATAGTTACTCCATCTTTTAGTTTTGAGTGTGATTTACAGAGAGAAGGTAGTCAAGTGCTCAAAGTGCAGCTTAAGAAACAGATGGAAAACTGCATTTCTCATTTCTGACTGACCAGTCCGACTTAGAACATCCCTGGCTCATACATGTGGTTTGCAATCAGCAACATGCCCTTGCCAAGTCCACCAGGTATTGAACCTTGATGAATCGAGACGGTAGAAAAAGTAAAAGTTGAATCTCTAGGATTCCACAGTGAACAGGTCTTAAACATAAGGTAGCTGCTTACTCTAGAATTTCTGTTAGTTAAGTGTTTTTGCTGTGGCATTGCTATAGTACGTTGTTGGTACATGGATTTAAGGAAGACGCTGCAGAGGAAGCCTCACAGTCTCAGAAACTTGGCGGCCATATTGCAAATCCTGATTCTGCCCTGAAATCATAGTACATAATATGGCTTGAGCAGGGATTTGAAGTGGGTTACTCAAGTAGCCGTTCTGGATCCAACTAGTTCTCTAGTTCACAGCTGGTGGTTGAGATTGGAGGTTTGGGAAGAAAGTTTTAACCCTCTTTTTGGTCGTACAAGGCCGACTTGGGGGAAAGGGATATTTCTAGTTACCTCATCCAGAGAAGCAGGAAAAGGACTGTCATACTCTTGTTCTTTCCATTTTTCACTATTTAGCCATCTTTTAATTTACTCAAAATATAGTTTGTGCGACTAATACCAGAGTGAGGATGGGAGATGAAAACTACTTGGCTGTTTTTTGGGAAAGGTACTTTTTAGGCCTTTGTTTACAAACTAGAAACTGTGTACAGAGAGGAGGGTCCTTGAGAACCGAGCACTTTTCACGATGCTCTGTAAAAAATGCAAGGTCATACAGATGTTACTTATCAGGTGTAACATATTCAGCTCCTGTTATACTATTTCTCTGCACCTCAAAATTGGGAAGTGTTCCATCTTTTCTTAAATCACTGCCCCTGCTTTTATGTTAACTGCAGATAGAATGCTTAATAAAATAAAAGTCAGGAGATGCAGCAGTTAAGAAGATGGAGCCTTTGTGGCTGGAGCTCTGGAGATTATGAAGTGTAAAGATTTAATGCAGAGCTGGAAAATGGGAAGCCATGGCTTGTAGCTCAAGACAAATAGTAAGTCAGCTTGGAACTGTTAAATATTTTTTACTCCAGTAAAAATACAGAGAAATGAAGACCTAAATCATTAGAACTCCATGAAAGATAAGTTCTTAAGTAGCAAGGAAAGTAGCTTCAACATACTTATGTAAATAATTTCTAAGTTATGTGCAATAATTCCAGAGAAGGCACTCAAAGTACACTTCGTGGTAGAATTATGTTCCTCTTATGGGAAGCTCTAGACAAAAATTGAAATGTTTCCATGAGAACTGAAATGGTCCCCAGCCACAGACTGACTTCTGAAATTGTCTCTGGGTTTTATCTCAAAGGTGGAAATTTGCCTCAAATAAGGATCAAATGCTGCTAATGCTCTGGGTGGGAGTTTTGATGCAGCTAATCCATCAGAGAGATCAGACAATTTACGGTGACAAATCTAAATCATCTCTGTTTTCAGAGAAGTGTTTTATCTGGGATTTGATTTGCTTGATCTTAAATTTTCACTTTTTTTCCTAATACCTTTACATTAGAAAAGATATATTATGAAAGGGGCTGTCTGCAGAGTGGAATAGCAAGAACAGCTACTGGAGAATGCCTGCAGGGAGAACTGTTCCCTGCAGTGGCTGCTGTGTGAAATTTCCCAATTACAGACAGCTCCTGGTTCTTCTGTTCTTTCATCTAAACAGTGAAGGAATTAGCAGGCAAAGTTGAAATAATGTGCTAACACGTTTTATTAATTTGAAAGTTTATTGCTTGGCCAATCTTTTTTTTGCGAAGTCTGCTTTTTCTTTTAAAAATCTTTTATTCTCGATTTTGAGTAGTATAGTGGCTTGCCTAGATTCATCTGTCTTCAGTCTATGTGCTAGCTTCACAACTGCTTAAGAGTATTTTTTTTGCAAGAGGACACAGAAACTGGAACAATGTATTTTGCATGAGCAATATACTTAAATGCCTTACTGTGGAGCACAGCTAAGCTTCTCAGCACAGATGCGGGGTTTTGTACAAACACACACACACACAAATGTATGCATTGTCATTTTGTAACACTGCATAATTAAGCTTTTGAATCAGTTTTTCCTCATATGCTGGCAATTTTTTTCGTGTCTAATACTGGGCCATACAATCCAGTGTTATGAATTATTCCTTTGAGGTCCCTTCCAATCCCTAACATTCTGTGATTCTGTGATTCTGTGTGTGTGTGATTTTTTATTTGTCAAATCTGAATTCCTCAGGGACCTGTTGTGATTCTACGTTATTTTCCCAAAAACAGTCTCCCCGAACCAAAGTTGTGGTTCCCTTTAAATGTGTGGTCTGCATAAAAACAATCCTGATATTGCTGAGAACCAGCAAATGTCTCTGGTGAGACTAGGCCAGCTCAAGCACTTACGCTGGCTGAAACAGCTCAGCTCTAAAGGAACTGTTTAGTCTTTGGAGTGACAGGAAATACTTCTGCTAAGCACGACAAGGCCAAACATATCTTCCTTCTTTTATCTTCTCGCCTTCAACCAGAAGGGTTGCAGGGCTTGCCTGATACCCATTATAGAAAAAAACCCTTCTTATATACTCTCTGAGTATCTTACTCTCGCACAGTTGCTCGTGCAATGATGTAAGAGACAAAAAGGGAATTGTGGGAAAATGACACCACTATATTTTTGTAGTAATACAGTGCAACAGGACTGCCATTTCAGTATTTCAAGTTTACACAGATTACTGTGCACTGTTTCTTTATACAGAAGTGTTCATACAACTTACCTTCACGGAAGGAGATAAAAACCAGTCTTTCCTGAAATTCCTGAACGTTTCGGAAGTTATCAACCATTTCCAGAGGCTCTGGGTCATGGCTCTCTGTGCAGTACATGGCTGTTTCCAGTGCCAGTAGCTGAGAAGAGAAGCACCCCGTTCAGCTCCCAGAGTACAGAAAAGGCAATGCCAGTGTATGGTCACTGACTGGGTTTGAAATCGGAGTGATAGTCAAAAGACAAGAGAATACATTAAGCAATACTTGAGTCTTGTGTGGCCTGTGAGCCCGAAAACAGAATCATGTGTAAACAGTGCGACATCTCCAAACCCATGCCTGTATTTTGTTTACATCCTGATAAAATGAATCCTGCTTAGTAATTATCCACCAGGAAAACTGGATGGGAGGAAACATGGTGGCCTTTTGCAGCATGTTCTCCCTATCACTGTCTTAACTCCTAAGCATTACTAAAAACCACTTAATGAAATGACTCTCTTCTTTGGTAAAGACGTGAGCTGGCAGAGTGGACAAAATTAAGAATGAACTTTCATAACAAGGAGAATGCAGTGATTTGATCAGACATTTTGATAATAACATTTTTCTCCTGTGCATGTAATTAGGTGAATCAGAAGACAATGATTGGGAGTTTATAGTCTATATAAGAAGCCACTTAAGAACAAAAAAAAAGTTAATTGGTTGAGTAGAAAACACATAAGTTGGAGAAAAGCCAGGGGATTCAAGACTGACAAATAATATATCATATGCTTTTTAGAAACTTAGCGTCTACCCAACCTATCATACCTAAGTCAGTCAGGAACAAGGTCACACTAAAATCCTTAGTTAATAGGATTCAGACATGAGGCCCGAACAAAAATACTCAAAGCAGAGAATTGGTACATAGTGAAAATAGAAATTGGTCTGACTTGACTGACCTTTTTTAAGCTGATACATCAATTGCTCTGCAGTTGTCTGTCCTTTATTTTTTTCTGGTCAACTGAAAACATGCTAGCTATAAAGAGAATAGGTTATTGATTTATATAAGTTCTGAGCTGTTCTTCCCACTTAAAGGATTTTAGCAATGGTCATCTTTCAGTTTTACAGGAACATAAGAGTAATCCAGGGAATGAGAACATGCACTTTAGCAGACACCCATGAGGAAAACACACGCTGTATTTAAACTTGCCTGCTTTTGTGAAATTTTAACGGGGTGTCGGAAGACTGTCCAGAGGACACTAGGGTAGCAAGGAGGAGTTGTCAGGGATCCTTCATAGCGGTAATACTCGTCCAGTCTGTCGGGAAGCAGTTCTCGAATATTGAAGCCAGGGACTTGAACCGTCTGATCTAAAATAGGGCATTCATGTTAAATGCAGCATCATTACTACACAGGTACTGTACTGGTGAAGTGAATTTGCTTTCCAGTAAGTAGGATGCTTTCAGTCATATCACTAGGAAAAGAAAAATACATTTTAACAGAGATGATTCCAGTTTAATAAGGAATACAAATTTGATCAAGGAATACAAATGTTGTTTTAGATACCAAAGCAGAATTCTCTAAGATAAACTGTGGCCATATTAACCAAAACTCACCATGTGCAAGAAATAAAGCCTAGTCAGAAACACGTGGTGCGTGCTATCCATACCCTCCTCACAGCAATGCACTGCATTTGTAAGTCTTTCACAGCTTGTGACAGCTTTGCCTGAGATTTCTGAACTGTTTCTTCAGGCAGTTCAGTCCCTTTCAGGGTGACATCTGATACACCTAGACATTCTCAATCCAGTGCAGGCTTATAGCCACTCACCCTTGTATTTCACATTCCGGAAGTGCCTGAAGATCTTTTCGTAGGATGGATTGAAGGGTCCAATCTGTAATGAGTAGACTATTAATAGCTGTGAAAATCACTGGAGTCTGAATATGAGTCTTTGCTTCTGCACACAGCAGACAACGGTGTTTGATGGTCTCTGTCATTAGGCAAGTGTCTCCACTGTCCAGATTTTCATATGCTAAAATGGTGTAAGTACTCTTTTTACTCTAAATGTTAACAGAATAATGCTCTTTATGCGCTCCAGAGCTAGTCGAGCTGCTTTGTTGTAATGCTATCTTAACAGCTGCAGCGTAGACCTCTTGGCGTGCACTTGAAAGATGCTATTGCCCTTGCCTGTTCAGCATGCTGTGCAAATGAAGAGAAACCATTTCCCCTGAGAACACTGCAGGCATAATTTCTCCTCTGACAGGCTTCGCAGATCGCTTACTGGTTTCTGCTCAAAGCCACATTTTTGCACCCACAAACATTTTTAGTCCGCTGCTCCTCAGAGTCCAGGAAGATAAAGAATGACACTATTGGATACCGCAGGGTCACTGGCAAGGGCTATAACTCAACTATCAAACAAACCATGTGTTTCAACTGCTATCAGCAGCTTTTCAGTCTAATAATGAATGCCTTTTTCATTAATTCTTTAGAGTCGGTGCTTTGGAACTCTTCTGACAACCAGACATAGTAAACTGGTGTCCCTAGATCAACTGTAATAGCCACCAGCTGTCTGGAAGTTTTTTAAAACCCATTCTCCGTTATTGCCTTATATGATTTTTAAACAGAATTGCCTAGAAATAACCAGAATCCCGGCATTATTTCCTGGAATAGTATAAAATAATCTGACACTTTTCATGACTGCAACTTCCAAATGAACTGAAAATTAACACAGAAGTATTGTCAAAGTCTTAGAGCTGCTAAGAAGTAAGTTTTGATAATATTAATGAGAATTATAGCTTTATCTGTTCCTTGGAATATTTTTACTTTTTTGATACAAGTGTGAAAACCTGTGTGTTTTCAGGTTTTATTTATGCTGCAGAAAATCCTCACATCTGAAAATAATCTTTATAATTATCTTATTTAAGCATTTTAATTCTCAAGAAAAAGGAGAATTATATATGTACAAGCTTCTACAAATTTTCTTTCAGATCATTATTATCTTTGTTTTCTTATATGTGGGGCTTTAAAGAGGAAAAATGGAAAGCTATCCTGTCATCTTAAAAAGGGCACTGAATGTTCCTCTTTACTGTAATCTGTGATTCAAAGAATCTGGGAAATCTGGGATCTGAAGACTGCGGTCAAATCCTAATTACATACAGTGGCTAAACCCAGGGTTGTATCTGCCAATGACTCTCTGTTGTGTTAAAATTGCCTCATGCTACAAGAGGCAGTTTTGAGTAAGTGAGCTTGAAATTTGATGTTGTCTGTTGTTTGATAAACTTGACCAATCTGCAGTTTGTAAAGGACTGCAACATAGCAGACCGTAGCTGAAGTTAATTTACTGAAAAACATAAGCGAATATTCAGAATTCTTCTTTTCTTAAAATTGGTTTACGTATGTGCTGCTGGATTTGGCTCTTTTTTTTTGTGAAAGAAAAGGCAGAACCTTTATTCAGCAACAGCATTGTTAAGTAATCTAGGTAATTTTGTACATTAAGGGTTTCCGATGACTTAAGGATTAAAAGCATGCTCTAAACAAAAATAGTCCTGCATCCTACCTCAAGTAGAATAGCCAAAACTGCCAGTCCATCCGCTTTGTCCATTGCTGCTGTTACATCTGGATATTTCTCAGAGTTATAATGTACAATATGCAGCTACAAAGAAGGAGATACTATGTTATGGTAACATCTAGGGCCTGCTCACATGTCTGTTTCACAGCTAAAATGGACCATTGCTAAGACCATCAGGCTAAGACAAGACATCCTTCAGTGATTTCTAGGTGTAGTGGTAAGATCATTTCAGAGAAAAGCAAAAGGTCCTGGAAGTCCCACTCCCAGCCCCACTGTAGCCGAGTTACATGACTCTCTTCAACATAAAGAGGAGGGATGGAAGAGTATCGATCACTTCAGCTTCAAGGCATTGTGACTGTAGTACTAGGAAATTTTTCTGAAAAAGTAACGCCTTAGCACTTGGGACTCTGATGTTTAGAATGCAAAACCTGGCGTTAAATGTAACTAGAGAAGCAGCAGCTTCCTAAAGTGCTATTATGCAAGTAAATTATTCTGACTGATTTTCCCTTTAATCATTTTGGTGTAAATATCCTACTGGTACTACTTTTCAAAATCTACTCCCAAATCTGTAACTTAGGGTTAGAAAAGATAGCAAACAGTTCTTCACTGGATAGAAGGAGGAGAATAAAGGTCGACAAAGAGGCAATGTTGTGCAGCGAAAAAATACACCTGGTTTACAGAGAAGAACCAAGGTGTCAAATATCTAGCAATTTGCTTGAAATTACTCAAGAGACCCAATGTCAGCCCTAGAGTTTAGGTTCTAAACTTAACACCCTGATTTGTGGCATATTCATGAAAGTACACTGCAGTCCGTCCTTTTTGTGGTGCCTAACACATTTTTAAAGTATATATCCAGATCATAAATATTTGGAGAGAACCTTGCAGCCTTTTACAGTCATATATCTAAGATAAAGATCCCACTTTGAAACAATGGGACTTGCCCAACCTTCTCTGTTTATTTTCTTACCTCTGCTGCAAAATGCTTCCCGCTGACTGTGTGTTCTGAGCCTTCTGACTTGTTTCTGTTTCCCCAGTGTAGGTGAAGTTGAGATGCAGTGTATTCAAATGGGAGGTTTCTGATGTACATAGTAGGTGACAGATACATTTTCACTGTAAGCAGACCAAAACCAAATGGGAGCAAATGATACCACAGCTTCCAAGCACAGGGCAGATAAAAATACTCTAAGTACATTATATAGAGAGCATGAACAAAGCAGATCTTTAACTCAAATCCATCTCACTCTGTGGTAGGAGACAGACACTTCAGTTGTCTTTAACCCTCTCTAGGTAATTCAAGAGAATTTGGAATATACCTTTTTCTATTTTCTTTTACTAAAGGAATTGAATGTGAGAATTGTTGCTAATGGAAATCTTTCTTTTCCCTGAAGAATGAAAAATTATCTTAGTCTTGTTGAAGAGACAGTGACATGTCAAAGCAAAATTTAGACTTACATGCTTCCTTTCAATCCCCTTATAATGGTTGAAAATGGCTTAATAAATTAATGTTTCTCATTTAAACTCATATTATACTGAACTCTTCTGCCTCTTAATCTTCTTTTAGGAGCACATGACAGAACCCAGAGCACTGGTGTCAAACAGCAAGATAATCACAGGCCTTAAGACATGCTCTCTTGACATGGTGAAGGGAGATCTGTGTATGCGTTACCCTTCCTTCTGCTCACTGATGCTCTCCAGCGTGGGAGACAGGCCGGGTTATTTTTTTTATGTGTAGAAGTTACAGTAGTAATTCTTAACTCAGTAGAAACCAGGTTGTTTACTTGAGAAGTTTGGTACTTGACAAAGCAACGGTTTATGTGAAGAACAGATCGATTTCTTTGCAATTTATCTTTTTTACATTTCAGCATGAATATGGTTTGTTTCTGGAGTGTCGCAGACATGTTTTGCAGGAGAAATAAGGGTCAAAACCTTAATGACAGAGCAGGTAAACCCCCTTTTTCTAGCTCTGCTGTCTAGCTGAAATAGGCAGCTGTATCTGGAGTAGCTGGCTGGTTTGGAGCACAGTAATTCTATGTAGGAATGACTGATACCACAATACTAAGCATCCTACTGATTTCCTCTCTAACCATAGGAGAAGATAGCAGCAACTGGTGTAATGATCTCTCTAACAGAGGCTAGTTTTTCATTACTCAGAGCTATTCAAGTTTGTATCTGAGTGAGGTTTCTAGAGTGGGCTGCATGTCCCCTGCTTTCTAGGAGAGCACTCACCTTAGAAGTGAATTCCCAGTTTTACTGAGAGGGGGTCTTGGTTTTCATTAGCAAGGAGTTGAACTTCCTGTTTTAGGGGCGAGGTCTGACAATGTCAGTGATGCAGGCTTCTAGTTATTTTTCTGTCTTATCTATCTATCTTATACTTAAGAGGTTTGTATATCAAGTCAAAGTAACAGAATGATGCTCATAGCTTTTTTTTTTTTTTCCTCTTGTAATTCAGCTGAGCTGCTTTTGATTAGACTGGAATCTCAGAGACCCATTGCACCTATATTTTATCAGTTTATCTCCTTTTAATAGAAGCACAAAGTCTTTTTCTGGTTCAGAGCTCTCCAACTGAAGTAAAAAGAAAAGCTCAGGAATTAATTCTGGCATGCCTAGAGTTTATTTAAAAAACATAGTCAATTCAGCTTACTGTGAATCCATTTGTACTTCATACATTCCCAAGTTTCCCTAGCCTGTTCTCTAGACATAGGTATGCTGATGTGAAGGCTTCATCATCACACCTTAATTTTATCTGATATTTAAAGTAGTTCACCCATGAAATAAAAAATCATGAGCTCTAGCAACTCTTTCCTTCAAAATCTCTTGCTGTCATTGAGGTCCCTTACCTGAATGCCCATTATTGGTCAGTGTAAACCGGTCAGTGGAGGACACATTATAGCCTATGAATTCTAAAGGCAAGAGATTAGAATCGTACTGGAGAATATCTTTGTGGAAATCTATGGGTGATTGAAATACTCCTCCACAAAATGGGTATTTCTTTGGCCAGGCCTTCTCTCCGTCAGGACCTGTGTAAATTAACAGAGACACGTTTGTCAAGCTTTAACTATACAATTAATACAAAAACTCCCCTGTTTCAGCCTTCATCCAAAATTTGTAAAAGGAGCCTTTTCTGAATGAGCAAGACTCTTTTTTTTTTTTTTTTTTTTAACTTAATTCCATCTTTCCAGTGTGCCATTAGATAGAAAAGGGCCAAATACCAACAAAAATCTCACACAGAGACACTTTCATGGTCCTTGATTTTTTGACAGTCTGAACTGCTGTTGATGTTACGCTCTTGGAGCTCTGCAGGCCATGTAGTTGAGCAGCTTGGGCCTGCAGGCAGCAGCACCACAGCCAGCCACACTGCCTCTGACCCTCTTGTGGTGATATTGTCTCTCTTCAGAGCCCACAAGCATGACAAGTTTGTATCTGTGACGTTATCTGGATTATTTACTCACATGAATTACTTCTCCCTATGGAATTAACAGGCATATACACAGTAGCGCAGCTATTCCAGCCTTCTGAAGAGAGCTGCTGAAAAAAGTGACTTCATGTTGACAGAGGAAAGTTTCCATAGTTTTTAGTACACAGAAAGCGAGATCCTTAAAAAGTTTTCCTTACCATGCAAACTGTCTGGCTCTCTCTAGCTACATTGCATAACCCACAGTGAAAAGCTGACTTGCACATTGGAAGGTGTTATGGTAATTTGACCTGCAATAACTTGCTCAAACTCTGGTGAAACTTTTCTTCATCACAGTCGTTTGCCCTAGGTAGGATCGACAAAGAATACATAATTTCAAGAGATTTTTTTATTGTGCCTCTGATTTATTTACACATTAATAACAAGCAACTGATTGCAAGCTTTAAACAGAGAACATTTGGGCTTAAATACCAAAAGAGATACTTGCAACTTGTGTTTCTCTTTAAGTGTGATGATTCATCATGATTCTTTCTAAGGCAGGAAAGTCGTTTGGATTCACCCAGCCTGATCTGTATAACACAGGCCATTGGACCTCTCTGGATTAATTTCTACTTCAGCGAGGCCGTATCTTTCAGGAGGGAAAAAACATGTACTCTTCCTTTAAGCATTGCAGGTAAAAGATACTTCTTTAGTGTGCAATGGATAATGACTTTTCTTGGCAGCTTGCGTTTCACTGTGAGCTTGTCTAGCTTTGACTTCGTTTAGATAGTGATTGCGTCTAATCCTTTGCTTAGAAATTGAGGAGCCTCCAGTTAGCATACTTTTGTTCCTCATTGAAATACTTATAACATAGAGGACATAGTTTCTCCATTCTCTTAAACTAAATAAATTGAGTTCCTTGAGTCTTTGGTTAGAAAGTGTCTTTTCCAAATGTATAATATTCCTTGTGGCTTCTTTAAAGTGTCTCCAGTACATTAGCATCTTCCATGAATTGTGAATGCAAGAATCTAATGTTAGATCGGGTGATCAGTGGCAAAGCAAGCTCAGATCTTTTCTGAAGGAAAACTAACAGTTAGGAGAATATTATTAGAAGCTCACTTTTTTAAATGTAAAAGACAGTTTCCAAGGATATGGCTAGTGGAGGTGAATCTGGCTTAAACAGTGCCCATGATAGAATTGACAAGTTCAATTCTGGCATTCAAAGACAGATTTACTGCTTTCTTAAAGGTCTTTAAGATTATTCAAGACATAGGTTAGTACATGACATCATTTGCAGTGTGGATACTCAGACTCAATCAGTATTTTTCAGTATAAATAGGCCTTCATGTTGCTGCAACTTACATCTTTGACTCCACTGCGAGTTATATTAATTTCTCTCTTGGATCTTTGTGGTACTATGTTAAAGTTGTTGAAATTCTTTTTAAAAGCTAGTAAATGTTATGCTGACATTATGGAAGACTATATAGTATCCTCTACATATTTTTTGGCAAATAACAGGTATATCCAGAAAAATATAAAAGTAATAAGTACAAAGTATTGAGTATGGGATGTACATACTTAAGAATATTTCCCAGGAAAACATATATCAGGATATACCTGGAAATTTTGGTTTCTTGAGGTTGAAACTTGATGTGCAAGACAATAACTGCAACGTAACACTTCTCAGGGAGCTAAGACTACAGCAGTGTCAGAAAAAAATGGTGAGAAGCCTTTTTTTTTTAAAAAAAAAAATACTTCAGTAATGTTGAACGGTTTGGGGTTTCTGTGCACTGGTAAGATCGTGAGTTTGCAAGAAGATTTTAATATATTCCATATCATAGGTTTGGATAGTTGACAATTAAATAGGTAATTTTTAATTGATGCATAAAACAGAAGTCTAGTCCTGGCCACTGGAAACCACGTCCTGAGGTACCATTCACTTTTTCAGTAATATATTTGGAAGAATTGAGTCCCCTTAAGAGTTGGCAATGGAAAATGGGAACTTCCACACCAACATCAGCAGTTCAGTAGGGGAACTTTTGTCTTTTCTATAAATGCAGTAGTTATTGCAGTCTTTATGTACCTTGATCTTTACTAGCAGTTATCCTCTCCATGACATAGATCTGCAACTGCTCTCACAGGCCTCTAAGCTACAGCGGTTTTTCCCTGTTTCTCACTCTTGCTCTATTAAAAAGAACTAACTAATGGGTTTTGGTACAAACCCATTTTTTTCTAGAAATTCTGCCTTTTGTCACGTAGTCTTAATTGTGCTTCAAAACTCCTGTCTGAAAGAGCTAAGCTCACTGCAGCTTGGGTTTGCATATGTGAAATCAAGATTTTCATGGTAGATAAACCACACAGCTGGAAAACATTTCTCACATAGCTCTGTTGAAAATGAATGATTGATTGTCAACCAGATTTTCATTTTTCTGTGCCAGAACGTTCAGATAAATTCAGTAGAAAACACACCGTACTTACAAAGGCTCTGTCTGATCACTATTGAATAAAGAATAGCATGTGAATGTACTAAGATTGGCTTGTACCACAAGTCCGAAAAGTTATTAATGTAAGTATTGCAAAATATCTTAGTAGTTAATTTCCTCCTTTCGTGACAATATTTGTGACAAAAGGAAAGACCCAGGCATCTTGTACGATGTTTGCTGCTATGAAGATCCTGTAAGATACGTCTCAACAGAGCTATAATTGTGCCACGGGCCTATCCTACCCACACAACACTTACTATTTTGCTGTTGGAGTGAGCAAATTAAGGTACGGAGCTGTTGGTATGGGTGGAAGTAGGACCCCTCCTGCTACCACTGCTCCCAATGCAGCCATGAACACTCCCTGCTGTAGAGAGTGCAAACCCAGGTTACTCAAAGCCAGCTTGTGGGCTGCCTTCTTTCACATGAGTTTCCAGGACCCTGTTACACTACCATGCTGTAAATAACTCTGAGCCTCATGGCTGTTTTATGAAAGATGTCTGTAAATAAAGTAGTAATAATTATTTGGATAGTCTTGCTGATCAGCTGTACAGTGAGCTGAGCAAAATACCCTCAGCACCATGGCTGCATGTGTCCATTGTATCATCTTTGACAGCTTTTAGCTTTCCATGCCTGAGCCTTTAGCCAGCCCCGCAGGCCTACCGTTGCTTGGTGATACAGGACAGATGTTCCTTTAAGAATAGTGGAGTCTGCTCCCAAGATACATATATTGGCTGACTTATAGAAGAAAACAGGCCTATGAAATACCAATGTTACCAGTAGACTTTTTGCTCTGATGACCAATTAATATTCATGCTGCTTGAGCTTCTCACAAGCTATCCAAGTTCCCTTGAACTGAAGTAAACTAATGTAGTGAAATGCATTGGGTCAGTAACACAGGGAATGTCTGTGGTGGTTTTGCAGCCAGGCAGAGCACTCTGCCCTGTTTTCAGCCGGCTGGAAGCTGTACAGCTGCCATTAGCCCAGGGCTGAGTTAGTAGCGAAGGCTGAGTCCAGGCTCCCTGCCACTATAACATGACTGTATGGTTTCCAGTTCTCTCAGAGCACAGGCAGAGCTGTCATACCCTTCTGTGTGCACATACCCAGTATGCGTGTATCTTCCATGTACATGTCCGGAGGAAAGCTTATGAGAGAGAGAGAGAGGAATTGCCAAAGGCTATAGTTGTCCCTGTTATTTTGGGCATGTTCTAGTGTGTTCACTAAAGCTGGCATTTCCTAAGGGAAAGTGGAGGGGTCTCAGCACAGATTCTCAGCACCTCACTAAATTGGAGCATTTGGCAACAGTAAAACTAAAGAGTTTGCAAGTTCAGTTAGCCTGATGTCTGTTAACAACAGATCTGCTGTCTAGTTGTAGCATGAATTTATGTTCTTACATGCTAAAGCATGTTAATACTGTTGGCACTCATACTTTAAACTTGGCTATAAAGCTGGTTCTCTCCATTGTAGCTGCTTGTCCACTCTCAGGGAGTGACCCTGGTTTATTGATTCCATTCCAGCCCTCTTACATTACAGAAGAAGAAAGAGGAATTCAAAGAATTGAAGTCCAGCTCTTCAATTCCACCAGTTCTCTTCCACGCCTGCACGTTCCAGCCACGCAGCACCACTGCCAAAAGCTGCATGTGTGTGCTGCCCTGGGCTATGGGGCACTGCAAAAGTTCTTTAGATTAAGTATAAAACTACTTTCCTTAAGATACACTACATCTACTTTGTCCATTTTACGGAAGGTAAAGCAGCTCGCATGAGCAGACCTGTGTCACGGAGGACTGAGGCCTCATGCCGGAGCCCAGTGGCCTGTGCTGTTTCTTCCAGGCATTTTTTCTTAGGCTATGCACAACAGCAGTGAAATTGGGAAGAACAAATAACATCACTGCAGTTTAGCTGAGGAGAGGTGTAGCCTTTATATTTATTCTGTCTTATGCAGTAGTTTCTATTATAGCCAAGCCAAATGCTCATTTATTTGGAAAGCTTGTGTTGAGAAGATAAAGCCTGATCACATGCAGTGTCAGCTTGCTTTGCCACCATGCCCTGAGCTGCTTTAGCATTATCTATATCGACGCTCAGTTTTACATATTGTCATACTGGACACTCATTGACAATCAGCACACAGATTTCTCCTCCACCCTTAATTTTATACCTTTTAATCTTGTACCTTGACCCTCATCTTGAAATCAGTGTGTGCTATGGTTATAATGGCTTGACTTCCTTTCCTTTCCTGTTGACTTAATTTTAGTGGGAGGCATTGCAAAGTATTGCAGGGATAAAGGTTAATGGTGGAACGTGTAGGCTGCTGAAAGGAATCAGTATCATTAGGAGAGTGTGGAGAGGCTCTTTTCTGGCTGATTACAGTCTCTTTAATCACTATTTTTCTCTGTGAAGACCAACGTTCTACTCTGCCTTCTTCCAGATATATGGAAAGAACTATTCTGTACGAGTTCAGTTGCCACTTCAATTTTTTGAACTTGCTTTTATATGTTTTTCTAGATATACTTGAAAATCAGTAGTTGAAGTAAAAAATAATAATGTTGTGTGAACCTTCACTCTATCCTCCAGTACCTGTTAGAAATCAGACTGCAGTATGGAAGTGCTTAACAGGAATTGATGAAAGTTTGGAATCAAGGATAACACACTCTGAAATAAAGATTGGTACCCAAATTCTCTGAAAGGGACAAGTAACTAACATAAACCAGCATTACTCTGGGAAGGAGGGCAAAACTTCCAATTTAATGGTAGTAAAAGAAGTCTTGCTTTCCTTACTACCCAGAGGGGTTAAGTTCATCTGATGACTGCCATCAAGGTGGAAACTCCAGACTTTTGCTATTCAAACTGTCAAGCTTTATTTTCCTAATGAGAATGTGAAGTATATGTATGCATACTGGCAGTTGGAGTAATACCTATGGAGAGGCAGCTGACAGTTTCCCTTTTGCTTATGTGAAGCAAGTCAGGTAAACTGGAGCACACAGCGAAAGGGAGTATAAAAACACTACTCTGAATGAGGAAATTCTGGCTAGAGGATTTGATAAATTGAAATTTCTAGATAATTCTTCTTCCTGAGCAGCTATCACATCCTTCTGGGTTAGTAGATGACTTAAAGAACCTAGTACACAAAATAACACTGCTTTCCAAAACGTGCTGGGATTTTCAGGGAGCTGAGACTCCTGTAACATGATACAGGTGACTTGGTGAACTCTATTTAAAAATTATCCATGTCAGTAGGGAGGGCTATGTTCTTTGCAGAACTAGGCTGAATTGTGGGGCTGGTCTGTGACTGGTAGGGAAACAGAGGGCTTTGGGGAACCTCTGCAGCTCTCGAGCCAGTCTTAGTCAGCTGAAATTCCTGTCATTCTGCAAAGCAATTTAGAACCCAATAGCTGACTCTCAATCACCCAGATGTGAAATCTGATGGATGAATAATCGATTTCAAGACAATGGGCCAGATCCAAATCTGGGTAAAGATACTGAGCCAAATAGATTCTCACCAGAATATGTTTGATGTGTTGGCCTTAAAATACAGGAAAAAGCTACAATTAATATATAAAACACAGGTAGTACTTACCAATATAGGACCATTTTGACCCTGTTTAAAGACAAAAGAAATATTACTGTGCATACTTGAAATTGATCTTACTCTGTAAAGAAACAAATAGACACTTAAACCCATGTACTGAATTCTGCAATAGTTTTATCTGTCCTTCTAGCTCCAGATGTTGAGCTAAACATAGACACTTTCAAAGATTATGAACCACTCTCAGCCAAATTATAATTATCCCTATGACCCTGCCCATGGAGTGATTTTCTTGTGGTCACTTAAATCCTGGAGCAAAACTTTTGTCAATCTTTTTTTTGTTATTGTTTGGAGGTTTTTTGTGGAATAGCCATAGACTCTGTATGTAGGTACATGCCTGATTTTTTTCTGGTTAGGAAACTAAGGAATATAAATGAGCTATAAATATAATGAATCCCTTCATGCCATTGAGGAGTTTGAAAAACATAAATGGACTGCCAGTTGCTGCACTGAGATAGTCATTTCTGCAGAGCAGTTTTGGGATTTGCCACCTGAAACAGATAGGAATAGATGGACTTCGGAAAAAGGAAGTATGATGCACGACTCATGACCCATATAAGTCAGAGAATCCTGGGGAGCTGAGTGAGTGTTAAAATGATCAATATTCATCTACTGCTTAAGGAACTGAACTTGGGGCGGTGTCTCTGCATGTCTTTGGAAATGTCTTATTAAGTGCTTTCTTTACTTTTTTTTTTTTTTTTTTGTCTTGAACTCTACTTACAGTCATTCAGTTTGCTCTGTAATTACAGGTGCTTGTTCTGGCAGAATTGAACAGTTTTGGTTATCAAGCTGATGCAGGTCTTTACTGTCTGCAAATTTAATGATATTTCTGCACAGAAAACAGTCCTGAATGATGTCTTGCAAGCACTCAGTGTGCCTCTGTGTGTGTGTGTTGCATGAGTGTAGGTAGATATCCATTCTTACATGCACATCTGCTCAGTACATGATTCTTGGCTGCGTTTCTTGTACTCTAAAGCGTGGTCACAGATACAGCTCTTCTCCAAAGAGTGTCATGTGAAATGTTTGGGGTTAGTTTGTAGGGATGTGTAAAAGAGGTGCACTTAGCTCTTTTTTATTGATATGTGCTGGGAACATTAAGCTTTCTGCTTCCAGATCATTAGGACCAGTGTACCTCGTTCTTTTACCCTGGAATTTTCAAGACGAGATCTGTGTAATCATTCTGGCTGAAGCCCCCAGGTACCGCACGTAGAAGAATTCATGTTCTGTGCTAGATTTCAAGCTGAGAAACCTCATTCTCATTCTCCTCTCCCCTTCTCTCTACATGGGATTATTTCATACTGATTTTTTTTTTAGCAGTGCTTATGTCCTCTGGTCAGTACATTCTGTAGGTAAAACTTGCTGACAGCTGACTGTCAACAGGTTTTAGAAATCATTACATCCTCATCTGAGCAGAGTTTGAAGAAATGTTTACTTCACTACAATAGCTGCTCTCTGCTCATGCTCTTACTGCAGATTAAAATGTGCATGAAGTGTCAAAACTATGATTTTTATAATCTAGAACAACCATAAAGCAGTCATTTTCAAATATTATCAATATTTTAGGCATTTACGCAAATGAAACAAAAATAAATGAAAGCTTAAAATCTTTTTGCCAAGTGAAATTTTTCGTAGCCTGTGAGCATTTTCGTGATCTGCAATTCACTACCATTATGACTTTACGGATGAGTACAATAATAGCAACTAGTGTAGGTAGAGCTGAGGCACATTTAACGCTTAATTCATCTAACAGATCAGGAGATGAATAAATGACCAGATGGCAGAATCTTCTAGATTTTGTCTGAATTAACATGTAGAGTTGCAAAAGTGATTTGCTCAGCCTGTAAGCAAGGTTGCTATTACCCTTATTCTGCTTGATAATGAAATGAGTTTGATGCAGACTGTCATAGTCTTCCCCAGACTGAAGGAAAGTCAACAGTGTCTGATTCACATCTAGAAGCTCTCTAGATGTCTCTCTATCAACAGCTCTCTCCAGTGAGAGTGAGCACTCTCCTGCCTCTTTGTGTTGGGGTGAGCGCTGCTGAGTAACACAGTTACATGCCGTGCATGGCAGAGGGGGTTCCTAGAGCCAGTGAATCTGTGTTTCACTGATCAATATCCAGGGAACAAATATGTTCCCAAAGTCACTTGAGAGATGGGAAAACAGGAATGGTTTTAGTTGCAATAATCTATGTTAGTTGTGTCTCTGACTTGCTAAGATGTCAGAGACAGGCAGATGATGTAGCTCTTGCCACTTCTTGGTATTGGGTGTCTTTCTAAGATAGGAATTCTCCAGCATTCCCTTTAGGACATATCATAAGACGTATCTTTTTGACGCATCCTTTCACTTCCAAACCTTCTGTGTTGTGAAAGGAAGCACCTGGAAAGCACCAAGCTTTATTCTGTTGTTCTGGAAAACACCAAGCTCTAGGAACCTCTGCCCTTCAGGCAGGAGATTCTGCTACAGAATATAGCCATTTTTCAGAGGACATATGCCCAAAATAAGGAGGTGACCTTAAAAGTTTGAATTCCACCCCTTACGTAGCTCATGCGAAAAAAAAAGGTAAAATGCTAGTCTTGACAGAGCTCTGTATGAAGCTGATGGCTCTGGATTACACTTGAGCCTTTAGGATTTTTGTCCCATGAATAAATGTGCTGAGTAAGTCTTGTCACATAACCCTTTACAATGTTTCTCCCTCATATCCTAGGTGAATTCTAATTTGCTTGAATGGATAAAAATTGGTTATAATCAGCTTGAACATGAGCTCCTAAAAAGAGAGTGAAGAGCACTGATCTCCTGAAAGTGGTCCCGTTTAAATATAAAAGAATGAGGTCCAGTATACGGGGCACTTCAGAAGGATTGCATTCTTTTCCTCTAGTTTAAAAATAAACAAGGCAGAGGGAAAGGTGCGATACTTCCACTAACTCTGAGAAGGGCCAGTTTCTGCTTCATTTCATGAGAAGTGAAAAGATCACAAAGCAAGGCTTACTGAGCATGCAAGAAGTCTATAATGCAAACTACATCAGAGGACAACTTTCTTTTTCCTGTACCTATCATAATACCTATTCTGAGAAACTGAAATAAGGATACTTACTCCAAACAACTGCAGACTGCAGCAGTACACAACTTTGAGCATGCTATTGAAATCCTAATAATTAAAAAACACCTGTTTTCTGTATACATTAGCAGCCCTGATATTACAAGTGACAGTAAAATAGAAAGCTGAAAGACTTTACCATTCAACGGCGCTTGCACTGAGAGTTGTATCTCTAGGAAGAAAATAAGCACAGTGGTCACTGTGACTGTACTGAAGCTCTTGGCTGACATCTCAAGGAAAGACTTGAAATACTCCAACAGTTCACAGCTTTCTCTGCCCTTTGAAGAAACTCCCTTGTAAATATGTGGCAAATAGCAGAATGCACACATACAGAGCTTCTGCTAATGAGTTATTGCTCTTCTCTTGCCTTGTCTCTCTCTTTCCTTTTAGGACTGCTTTTTATAAAGCTCCTGAGACTCAACCCAAAACAAATGATGTAATCAGATCTGCCTGTAGGTCACAGCACCCTCAGAAAACTATCATATCCTTAATTACCTTAGTTTTAGTGAGCTCCTCACAGAGTAGAATGCAGCACTTACTTAAGAGAGGGAATTTAAATGTGAAACGTCAGGAGTTATTTAGCAGAGACACAAATACTTTAAAAAGCTGTCCTTTTATGGACCATACCAAAGTAGAGATTTTCTAGCCTATTTCAGAGTGTCTTCCCTCAACTCCCGTTTTTGGATCAGTGTGATTTTATATAATGGGCCACTGTGAGGACTGGAGGGAGGGGAAGAGAAGAGAGTCTGTGTGTGAGACTGTTAATAACTTGCAGGGACCATGGGCAGTTCCCACAAAAACCATCCAGTTTGTCAGAAAATGATTTTTTTTTTTTTAATCTGAAAGCTTTTGGAACTGGGAGAACACATGAAGCAGAGAGGAGTGAAAAACAATAAACAGCCCCAGAATCTAATGTAATGTTCAGGACATGTATGGAGAGGGGTACTGAGGAGCACAAGGTGTAAGCTAATGTCCTCTTTTCAAGGTGATTGAGGAATAACCTCTTAAACTGAGTGAGCCATGGATAGCTGAGGAGTAGAAGGTGGGATTGGAGAGGCTATTGGCTTTTAGTTGAGCACATTAACTGCTTACTACATCTCTGTAACTGCTTCGCAGCATCTATTAATTTTGGTTGATCAAACTTTATTTTCAGCATCTTTATTTATCAGCTGCTGTTTAATTGTTCAATTTGCTTATTTTTTTCCTACTGTCATTTATGAGGCTGATAAAGGGAGAGGAATGTTGCCTGGAGCATGGCTCAGTCCTGTCTAGATTCCAAGTAGAGACCTGCTGTAGGACATGATTCTCACCTATTGCTGGTGTTCATCTGTATCCCTATCCCCCCAGGCTAGGCAGGGGCAGGCTGCAGGGAGCAGCAGCAGCTAATCAATGTCTGGTAGCCTTTTAGAAAGCAGCTTTGGTTGAGCACAGTTCCTCTCTCATACTTCTCCATAGTATTTTGTAAACCTAGATTGTAATTCTGCTTGTTTTGGTTCAGCCAGGTGTAATCTAGAGGGGGAGGGTGTGAGCTGTAGTGAAAATACTTTTAATTTGGCTTTTAAACTTCCATTGTCCAAAAAAGACGGACATTGCCTGCCATGTTGTTTGGGGGCATGCTAAGCGTGTTGAAGCATGTGGGCTATCAGCACACTGTCACTGATGACTGCAGAACCTTCCCTAACCTGCCTGAAGTTTGGAAATATAGTTTTGTAGGTTTCATCAGTCTTCACTTAACTGGCAACCTGTCTGACGAGCTACAAAGGCTGGTATCAGTAACGGTTGAAAATTACCTCCTCTACAAAAAGACTGTTGTGTAGTAGGGTGTGGCCTGAGCTATCTGCCAAACTGTGTTTTCGTATGTCCTTCCTTCCTCTTTTCTGCCACTGTTCTTGAAAAGTTCACCATGCTGAAGTATGCTGTGATTCTGACACTTCCTCAGCTCATTTTTGCATTTTCACAGTCTACACCTCTTCTTCCCCAGTTTCTCCTAAAGTTTGGCTTCACATCCTCAGGAGGAATTGCAGGCAGTGCTTGTGCTTTCAAGGCTAGCTGGACAGAAAGCTCTTTGCTTACAAAATACAAGCCACAGAAGAAGAAAAAAAAATACTCTCTGACAGTTACCTGCCTGTATTCTGCACAAACCACACAGGGCTTGCCATTTTATTCTGTCTTTCAGAAATCTTAGGTTGTTGGCAGTTGGGTTTCATCTTGGTGTCAGTCCAAGACAGAGTCACAGCAAAATTTTCATAGATTGGTGGGGCTCATGAGATTTGGATCCCCAGCGTGGAAAGTTAGATTGAAATTTTGTGGTGTGGGTTTATCAGTCTTTAACTTGCACTGTCTCCTGACTTTAGTGATATTTGTCAAGGCAGTAGTAACATATGACTAGTGGGATAGCCATCCTGGAAAGCGCGTAGGACAAGTTTAAAGCAACTCATTATGCTGAAAAACATCTTCCATGAATGTGGGTGTTTGCCATATTAAAAGACATGTTTACAATGCACTATGCAAAAAGAAGAGCTAAGAACAGGAAGAATGAAACTTAATGTGGATAATGGAGAAAAAACCCAAAACATAGCTACCCTGCAGGACCATTGCTATGAGATTCCCTGTTGAATGGAAGTGCAATTATACAGTAATATGATTTCTTATCCTGTTTCTTCCTAATTGTGATTTCCTATATTAAAGCTGGGGCAAAGGAATGCAAGAGATGAACGATAGGTTGCCTAATGTCCCGGTGTTGGAGAAAAATTGAGCTTACAGTTCCCAGAGTTTGAGGCCCTGCCCCAGTCAGCAGGCAGCACTCCTGATCTGATGCCATTGAGGATCATGAGTCCTTTTAAAAAGCAGGATCAAGTGCAGGGTGCTATCTGGCCTGAATATAGATCTGCTTAGCAGCTCCATCATTTCTGTTCCTCAGTTTTTCTACCTTGTTTTTCTCTAGAGCAGTTGATTGCAAAACTTTCAGTTCTGCTGTCCTCAGCTGAGAAGATGGTGGGGATGGACTGGCTTAAGCTACAAGAGTTCCCTGTAGCAATGGTACTAAAATATTAACACCATCCAACTGTGGTCTAGCTAACCAGGACTCTGCAATACAATCTGATTTTCTCCAAATTACACCGAAACTCTAGTTTCTATGGCACCTCAACATGACAAACACAGTGAGGTGTTAAACACTACCTCAGTGTACGAACAGAAGTGCTTTAAAAACAGGTAGTTCCCTCAGTTGAGGTGTATTTCAAAGGGCAGAAGATGCACTGTCACCAGCACAGTTGTATCTGGTCAAATTCTTCTGTACCAATTTTTCCTCCCAATCTCTGTATGCAGAAATGGAAACAGAAAAGAAAGTGGGACATTACTTCCCAGGGTGTAGTGCTGTAGAAGATAGATGGTGATAGGGTAAATGGTCATTAGGTAATAAAAATTAGAGAAGAACACACTTGTTGTGGAGACCTTGCTGATTAGACCTGGGCAATGCTATAACCAAGCCTGTAACCAAGTCAGCCTTCTATTACATTTGTTCAAGAGCTGTGTACTTCTCCTGTGCCTCAGGGCATATGAAGTGATCTCACTGCAGACCATCTTTCTGAGTAACTTAGATTAGCAAAATACTAATTTACTTTGACAATCTACTCTTATGTTGTTTTCCATGTTACATCTGAACATGTGCTGTCCTTCAGGAGATACGTTGGTGAGCTCTATTGAGCGTAGTACACTGAGACTGCTATTACAGCCAGCCAAGATTATTACTGCTGCTTGGGCTTAATTGTGCCAAACAGAGCATCTTCTTGCTTATGTTTGCGGTTTTGGTATGGTAGCAGTTGCAGAGAACACACAGGTTGAGTACTGCAAGTAGACAGAGGTGAGTAAACATCTTCATGTGTAAATAACCTGGTTTTGAAAGAGGTTACACAGTAGGTTGGCCAGCACATGTTCTGCGGTTCATCAGCAAAGAAAATTATATCTTGTAGATTTTTCTTGCAAATTCATTCCTAAAGTGCTTCCTATGCTAAAGCATGTGAAGGGTCGTATCATCCCCATTATGCAAGAATCAAATGGAGCGTCATCTCCTGTTTACAGGAAATCAGATTGGGAATGTGGGCTTTCAGATGTTCTTCAGAGAGTGTCAACACGTGAGCTGATGAGCAGGTATATGAGAGTTAACTTTTAGCGCCTGTTATTGCTCTCTGCAAAGTTAATGGGAATGGGTTTTGTTTATCTTATTGTGAGCTGGTTAGCCTGGATGCTGATCAGTCAATATGCACAAGTGATACTATTAAGTATTTGATACTCCCTGCCCATTAAATTGATAAGATGAGGCCTTCTCATAAGACAGTACATTTGGTGTTTTCATTTGCAAATTTTGTGATGATTTGACTGATCTACATTCACTCCAACTTCCGGGTGTTTTTAGCTTCAAAGATGAAGCTGAAATAAAATGGAAAAGAAAGCTTTGATGCAAGCAGTGTCAAAGGTCAGGGAAGATGCTGATAACTGCGTGGGTACTTTTCTTTAAAAAAAAAATTAGCTAACTATGGATAAGTGGCCATAACAAACAGACTCTTTCTGGAGCACTGTGCATACTGTAAACAGAAAGGAAACATATGTTTGGGTCCAAAATAAGAAATTAACTCAACGTCTGCAGTAACTAAAATCAGCCTGGGTCCTAGTGCCATCTAGTGGGGTCTCACCCCTCTGCCCCTCAGGGCTCATGAGGGCTGTGGGTGTTGGGGTGACTGCTGGCAATGAGGCCCAGTGAGAGTGGGTGGGTGCAAAATTCTGTTGCAGCCTGCTGTGACATAAATGATACAAACCCGTCCTGGTTCACTGGTGACCTGGTGTGTGTAAGCAAAAGCCGATTGGCACAAAGCCAATTCATTCCCTCTATTGGCAAGGGAAGTAGGAGGAGTAAGACACCCCTGGCTCAACGGCGAGCTCATGGGACTGCTCACAACCAAGAGGGAAAGGTATCAGAGATGGAAAAGTGGAACAGTAACTGCTGAAAAATACAAGGGCGTTGCCTGGGTATGCAGAGATGCAGTTAGGAAAGCAAAAGCTCATCTTCAGCTGAAATAGGCCAGAGACTCCAGCAACTTCAAGAAAAGGCTCTTCAGATACATGAACAGGAAGCAGAAACAGCAGGAGCTTATTGGCCCACTATTAAACAAGAGAGGGGAGCTAGTCACCAACAGCACTGGAAAAGCAGAGGTCCTCAACACCTACTTTACCTCTGTCTTTGCCAACGCTGTTAGGTCCCAGGCCATGGGAACAAAACCCCAGATTGATGCAGATGCTGACCCGCCATCAGTGAAGGAAGAGTTGGTGTGCCAACTGCTACAGGAGCTTGACCCACATAAATTGATGGGCCCAGATGCCATCTACCCAAGGATGTTGAGAGAGCTGGCTGATGTTGCGAGGCTGCTCTCCATAATCTTTGAGAAGTCGTGAAGATAGGGAGATGCGCCCTAAGTTTGGAAGAGAGCTAATGTCACTCCTATCCACAAGAAGGGTCCCAGGAACTATTACAAGCAAACTGGAGCCTGCAATTGGGAAACACCAGCACAGATTCACCAGGGGCATATCATGCTTAACAAACCTGATCACTCTCTGTGACAAGGTGACCCGAGAGGTTGATGCAGGGCGAGCAGTGGACATAGTGTGCCTGGACTTCTCCAAGGCGTTTGACATGGTCACCCACAGCCTCCTCCTTGAAAAACTGATATGCTATGACCTTGACAGGTGGTTTGTGCGGTGGGTGGGGAACTGGCTGATGGGCTGCACCCAGAGGGCGGTGGTAAATGGTTCATTTTCAAAATGGCAGCTGGTCATAAGCAGGGTCCCCCAAGGGTCGGTGTTGGGCCCAGTGCTTTTCAATGTCTTCATAAGTGATTTGGATGCTGGGATTAAGGGCGCCCTGATGAAGTTTGCTGATGACACAAAAATAAGTGGGGTAGTCGACACTCCAGAAGGGAGAGTCACCATCCAGGAAGATCTGAACAGACTGGAGGAGTGGGCTAGCAAGAACCTTATGAGGTTCCAACAGGGATAAGTGTAGGGTCTTGCACCTGGGAACACATAACCCAGGAATGCAGCTCAGATTGGGGAGAGCAGCCCTATGGAGAGGGACCTGGGGGTCCTGGTGAACAGCAAGCTCAACATGAGTGAGCAGTGCACTGCAACGGCAAGAAAGGCCAGTAGAATGCTAGATTGCATCAACAGGGGCATCACCAGCAGGGACAAGGAAGTCATTGCACTGCTTTACTTGGCGCTGGTCAGGCCACACCTCGAGTACTGCGTTCAGTTTTGGTCTCCGCTGTACAAAAAAAGATGCGGACGGGCTGGAGAGGGTCCAGAGAAGGGCCATGAGGGTGTCCAGGGGAGTGGAAGACCTGCCCTATGAAGATAGGCGAGACATCTGGGCTTGTTCAGCTTTGAGAAAAGAAAGTTTAGGGGAGACCTTATTACGATGTACCAGTACTTGAAAGGTGACTACCAGGAGGAAGGAGACTTCCTTTTTACAAGGAGTCACTTGGAGAAAACAAGGGGTGATGGCTGCAAGTTGCTCCAGGGGAGATTCTGGTTGGATTCCAGAAGAAAGTTTTTTACAATGAGAGCAATTAAACACTGGAATAAGCTCCCAAGGAAGTGGTGGACTCCCCTATGCTGGGCAGTTTTAAGACAACTTGACAGGGTGCTAGGCCATCTCATTTAGACTTTTTACTTGAAAGGTTGGACCAGATGATCCTTGAGGTCCCTTCCAACCTGGTATTCTATGATTCTATGAAAAGTTCTAACCCCAGGACCATCTAGTTGTCTCAGAAGCCTTAATAATGCTTGAGGAGTCTTGGATGACAGGCAGTTTGCATCAATGACACAACAGAAGCCTTTAAGCTGTGTCCTGTTTTCACGTTTGAACTATACTGGAATATAAACCTTGATGTTTGTGTTTGAAATGTTAGTGCACACCGCCATTAAGTCCATCGTCTTGGAGTCTCTAGTGTAGATAAAACAGGTTGTTCAAAGCTTCAACATGTGTTGTCTTCTCTTTGACACTGGCTCCCCTAGAAAGGTCACTCTGTTGTTATACTGGCTGTTTCCAGGTTATGGAGTTTTATGAGTGGTATTTTTATCTCAGGTGAGTTCCTTGTTTCCTAGGCATGATCTTCATTCAGGCCTTTCAGTCTCATAATTTCTAAGTTACTATGGAATGCAGGAAGTTGTTCAATATCTTTGCTTATATCACATCTACCCTATTAAAGATCATAGGCAGATGAAGCTGACAATAGTTAACCCTACTAGGATTGCCTCTCTGCCTTGCACAGCCAAACCTTAGCGCTAAGAAAGCATCCTTACAACATTGTGCATAGGCAAGGTGAAAACCATAGGACCATCCTGCACCAGTTGGCTCCAGATGTAGGGCTGGTTACAAGTGCTTCCTCCAGGTGAACCCAGACTGGCAGAAGCAATCTATGGTAGCCAAGTTCTTATTTATGAAAACACAGACAGCTGCTGAAGCAGTTGTTACTCCTTAATGAGCAGTTTAGATGTACCAAAGAATATGCTGAGGATTACTAAAGAGTGTAAGAAACAGGGAGAGCAGCAGAATTCATGATAATAGATGGAATATGCTGGACTGCATACTGTCAGTCGTCACATACGGCTGTCACAGTTCTGCCTTCCTTCCTAGTGTGAAGGCCTGAGCCCCACTTATGTTTGGCCATAGGAGTGTATCTAAGAGAGCTGGCGAGGCTTGTGGTACGTTAAATTCAGGAGAGACTAACCCAAAGCCCTGAATCTACATATCTTGACTTCAGGAGCTGAATTCTGGTCTTGGTTGGTGAGGCACAACCACCCAGACAGGCAAGAGGAGCTGGAAAAACAGGAGCAGCCATGGGATAGCTCTCTTGGAGATCCAAAGCTTACTCATAAGTTTGAGTTCTGCCTTCTAAGCTTAAATGCCATAGTTTCTACTGTTACATGTTAGCAGCTTGAATCCTATGGCTCAGTGTTGCACAGGCATGCATGTCTGTATGCAGTTCAGTATGACTCTTACCTAGAAATGAAACCCAGAAGCACTCCAGTGGGGAGGAATGGAAGCCTCAGAAATTAATTTTGAGTCTTGCGTCTGTTTTGTAGTGACAAACCATTGGCCTGCAGAAACAGGAGATGTTTTGCTCCATTCGAAAACTTAGGTCTTACTGGCATCAGATGACTCTTCAAAAGGCATTTGGAAAGTGAAAACTAGAGATAGCTGTCTTTCACCCCTGGAAACTGGTATTTAGTCTGTGACTGTAGACCTAGGGCTTGGACCTTAGGAATCACTAGACGAGAGCAAAGAAAATGTGTATATGAGAGGAAGCCCTTAAAAAACCAGCTTGTTAATAATATTTTGGATATTTCAGAATAAGACTATATAATATGGAATAAAACAGCTAGGAGGAAATAAATGTGTCCTTTTTTTTTTTTTTTTTAAGGGATATATCCAGATATAAAATCATTAGTGGGTAGCTAGCTATTACAGATACATGCATATTAATACCTCACTGGCAGAAATCAGGCTTTGGAGTGAACCCTGCATTATCAGATAAACTGGGGACAGTAGATACCCTTCTCTTTCTTGGCAAAAGCACTGAATGTACATCCTGAGGCGCAACGTAGAGATTTTTCTCTGTTGTGTTTTCATTTCGTTCTTGCGTCATGTTCATTACATCAGCAAGTTTGGAAGGTAAGAACTACTTTTTAAAAAATCCTTCATATTGGGGATGATGCGCAAAACCAAGATGCTGATCACTGGTCATTACAAAAGAGTCAGAGCCGGAATTCATAAATCCAGTGCCATGCCCTCTAAATTATGCTCTACCTCTCTGAAATTCCTAATATATTAGTGATTTTCCACCTGCCCTTCCAAAAATATTATGCCCTTATGGAATAAAGTTCTGCTATGGCAGAACAGCCCAGTAAAGTCAAATTCAAGAGTTCTTGCATGTTCTGAACGATCTGGGAAGTGGCAGACTGGGCAGGGCGGCACTCCAGGATTTCCAGTATGACAAGGCCAGGCACTATTGTGTGTGGCCACTGGCACAAATTCAGATCTATTTCCCCAACCTTTTTTTCTGTTCAAACTCATATTCAGATTTAGGGTCTGTCTTCCCTGAAATCAGCTCTCAAACAGATTTGCAGCAGCACGGAAGACCACATCAGGCATAGAATTAAAACTCCCTCTGAGTGCATGTATTAATTAGTTTGTTCAGAGTATATTTTCAGAAAGATTCATTTCTCTTGAATTGCTGGGTTGAATTTAACCTATTACGGTAAAAGAGAACTGCAAAGCAGCTTGGCCTCCGGTCCCAGATGTTGGGAATATTGAACTTGTGTTTAAACAGTAGACTAAACTGTGGTGCTTAGAATAGGTTAAGCAGCACCCATAAAAGCAGCAGACTGAATGCTGTATTTACAGTGGCTGTAACTATAACCAGTTAGAAATATTTCTAATCTTGGCATGAATGTGAGTCAACAGTCCAAATATATTGCCAGTTAATTTCAAGGCATTACATTTGGTTTCTGAGAAAAAGATCCCTCAAGTGTCTACTTAGTTGCATGTGGGGAATACATGCAATGAGTAACAAACTGAGTATATACAAAGCTAAACATTAACCTTTTTGGTGCTCGTAGATAATATGACTTAAGACAGGTTCTCAGTGACAAGGATGAGGTAGATAGACTGCTTTATAATGAACTGTAGGTATAGAGACCGGTCTTGGGTGCTGTGTGCCCTACAAGGACTTGGCTTATTATACATAACTTTTAGCACATGAGGACCAACTTGTATCTGAGGGCCTTACCAGAGGCCCTTCAGGGTAGTGACTGATGCTGGTCCTAGGTGTGTTGTTCTGTAGGACTAGTGTGGGGGCTGTGGAAAGTTTCCCAAATATTGTGGAAAACTACTGGCTGTCTATCTTCAGTAAACAGTATTTGGAATAGGGTTTTGCTTGAAAATAGGAAATAATTATAATAGCCTTTTGTAGTCAAAGTATTCCTTTTTGGATACACTGTTCGTTCCTAAGTGCATTCAACCTTGTAGGAACTGTAAACTTCAGGGGTAGAGAGAGCTGGCAGGAGGAAAATGAGCTTTGCAGACAGGCCATTAAGCCTGACTCATTGCTATTGAAATCTGTGTTTTAATATTGTGCTAGATCCCTGCAGCATCGCACTGTTTGCCTTTTTAGTGTTTGGCAAAGAAAATGGGAAAATGCAAGATCTGCTAAAGGCTTAGATGTAGATGAGGAGCACTGAGGACAGAACTGGTCAGCTTAAACCAAATGTAACCAATACATAATAGGGCAGCCAGCCTGGTGAGGATCCTGGGCTTGAAGACATGTCCAGGGAATCCCTGCTGCTCTGCCACTAATTCAACAAGAAGCTCCTTTAATGAGCTTGAGCCAGTCATTGCAATGCCAACTGTTGGTGTCTCAAAGGCTGGGCTGCCACGTGCCCACCTCCTCCTTCCTGTTTCCTGCATCAGTGCATTCTCCAGGCTGCCCTTTACCCCTTTCTGGCAAGCCTCCAGATTCTTTGCAGAATTTCCAGAAAATAATATGAACATTTTGGGAGGAGTGCTGGGCATGACCGTTTAGTTTCCTTTTTGGAAAAAAACCCAGAGATGTTCTCTTTACATTATACAACTCGTCTTTACCTCATAGCTGGGAGCAGAAGAGAGGGAAGCTCACTCAACAGTGCCTCCCTGCTTTTCCAGCCTGCTGGATGAAGATGCATGAATTTGCAGAGCCCTCTGAAAAGCAAAGGCATCTTGTTTTGGTCTTTGCTCAGAGCGCTGTCTGTTCTGAGATGCTGTACTGAGGTACCGACTGAGCAATAATGATGAGGTATAAAGGTGAGAATATTTCACTGTGTTTGTGTTCTGAAGCATATTAAAATGGGGTTTGTAAGGCAAATAGAGGAGAAGCATTAAATGTTATCCCTCTTCATCTGTTGCATTTATCTGAATAATGGCATTACTCTAGAGAAAGATCGCTTGGTTGCTTGGTGGTTTTTTTTCATTTTACAATCCTTGATTTATCAGCTTGTCCCAGGTATTGGGGACTTGGATCTTTCCCTGTCAGACTGGAGCTGAGAACCTATGTCATTGAATGGGGGAATGAAGGAGAAGTGATGACTCTGTGAATGATGCGCAGCAAGAACTGGTATCTAAAATAGTCTCCAACAAATTTCCTTGTCACCTGCCAGGATGGTGACCCCTGCCACCACATGAAAAGCACAAATGATATCCTATGTTATGAAAGGTTACCTAGTAAAGCGGTATGAAATAATAAAAGAATCTCAAAGGCAAAACATTTTCAGTGGTCACTGCTGTGACTCACAGGGTTTCTCTGTACTCATTTAAAAACATGTTGATGATTTTTTTTTGTATATGTGGGGATGAGAAAGGATCCCTGCATGGTAGTGACAGACTAGAACAAATTTCCAGCAAACCTAAAATGTGAATTTATGATGGTCTCAGGTGGGCCTTATATAACAACTAAATAATAGGTATACACTTGTGAGTCACTATATTTGTCCTGTTTGCACACAGTGGAAAGCCCAAAAGTGTGGCTAAAAAAAGGTTCAAGAAAACAAGTCAAGAAGCAGGTACAGCAAAGTGAGGCATTCTGCTAAAGATGGAACACAGCTTTCTCATAGCTTCGCTCTCCTGGATCCTGCCAGAAATACTTCTCAGAATAACAGGATCATTTTTGTTGCTGGCCTCTGTTCTGTCTGCTTCATTCATCACACATGGTCATGGTGTTGGCTCAAGAGCTTAAGTGTGGGACACTGAAGGAGTAGCCAGACAGAAGTCTTGCTATAGGGAAGACAGTGGCATTCAGATACTTGTATCATCATTTCTGGCTTTGTCTAGGTTTTAAGCTGGCAGGGGAGCAGTCTGGACAGGGTACTAGGAGTCCCCATACCATATTTCAGTTTCTGACTATGTGACTGACTTCTTTCTGCTTAATTTCTGTCTCTACACCTTTGTAAATACCTGTAGATGCTGTATACTTTCCACATTGCAGCCAGCCAGATGAATAAAGCAGTACAAACTAGGGAAGTTTGGCAAAATGGCCACACTGCTCTGTTTTCTCCTTCCACTGGTGCAATTGTGCTCTTTGCTCTAGCATAAGAGATCCACAGCAGTTGATGCTCCTGCACAGACGATGAACGCAAAGACCTCTTGCCACCACTCCACCAGCCTCATCAACACAGGGTGGCTGGCTAGAGTGAGACACTTAGTCCTTTCATTTCTCTTGGAGTGTCTGTGTGGCTGAGGGATGTTATGTGCCCAGTAACTTCTATGTAACTCTCTCCTTCTATTACAAAACAAACCCAAGTAACTAAGCCAAGTCTGCTGGAGTGGAAAAAAAAAAAAAAACACGGAAAAAAAACCACGAAAAACTCACTTTACAGCTTTTTCCAAAATATCTTTAAGCTGTCTGGAGTGACTCACTGATGTCTGCTACACATCAAGAGATCTAAAGGTATATTTTAAAATAAAACTAGAGAGATGAATATTAACTCTGCTTCAGCTCAGCTCCAGATGTATTTATGGCTTGGTGTTCTGTGTTGAGAGTGTTCTAAATCAACAGAGAACCTATGCTTAAGCAACTACAGGATGATTAAAATAGCCATTTCCTCATGATGGGCTTGCAGAATAAGCTCTGCTTATAAAGAAACTCAAGGCAAGCTGTTCTCCAAGCAGTATTTTATTAGCTTTGGAGACATAAAAGTCTTGCTTGGTTTGTCTTGCTGGTAAATACTTTGTCAGTCGTATGTTGCCTTTAAAAGCCAATGTGAAAGAAATTAGCATTGTAGTTTTCCAGAAATGTAAATCTCTTAATAGTGACTGCAAAAGCCAGGGAATTAGGGGTGGGAGAAGAGGGAGAGGGAAATGAGGGCCAATTCTTTACATGAAGGCATAAAAAATGGTTGTGTTTTAAATTAAATGTATTCTGCTTATATTTTAATATGTTCCAAAAATCTTTAAAAATATTAACTGTCATCCAGGAATGCAGGGAGTCCACATCTTCTAGCCCACACTCCTTTTGGGAGGGCAATGCACCAGTTATGCAGCTGCTGGTTTGAAACCTCCCCACAAGGGGATTTTTTTTATCCCAGGAATGGCAAAATGCAGTATTGTCTGTGCAAATGAGAAGCCGTAATGAGAAGTCAGGCCTGTTAACCTCTGTTTCCTTAGAGAAAGACTGTAATGAGAAGCTTTACCTGCGGAAATACTGACAGCAATGGTCTAAAGCTGAAGTCCTGAATCTAGGAGCAAGATTCATGATCACGTGCCATGCTTAAGAGTACCTAAATGCTCTGGCTATTTAGATCAGCCTTTTGATCCACGATAGCTGTTACATTTACCCATCAAAAGAAAATTATTCTGTGTTCAGCAAGCATGTCTTGGTTAACTCGTACTTCAAAGTTTTGGCCTTACATATTTGAAACATGTTGAGGCTTCCATTTTCCCTTAGGCTTGCATGAAGTAGCATTAAGTAAGACAAAAGAGAACTGGGGTTCTGAATTAAAAGCCCTGTTCTAAAACCACACTACACACCACACAATTTTAATAATTTCTTGGGCTTGGATAGTCGATCATGTTTACAAGAGTAAAATCTCATTATGCTCTAAATGCAGGCCTGGCAGTCTTTGCCTTCTTTAAATGCCATGCTTAGGATGGAGACAGTACAGCAATGAAGTCTCACATTGCTTAGGCTTCATGATGGAACATTCAAAGTGAGCTTTTACTGAAACAATTTTAATTTAAAGAAAGGGTCACTATGATGGGATCCCTGCACCATTTATTCCAGGTGTTTGCTACTTTACAAAATTGTGCTAACATACAGTAGGGATAGATGGAGATTAGTCGCCTGGTTTTAGCCTATTTTACATTGCTTGTATGTCTGAACCACGGGAAGTGGTTCAAATGAAATATGAAATTATGTTGATAGGGATACGTGAATGAGAATGTAGTTATGCAGCTGTTGTTTATTAAGCTAATAAGACTATAGATTGGGCAAAGAGGGGCCACAAAATGCAGCAAGTCTTACCAAGCTTACTCATTTACTGACTGGAACATCTTTTCTGGTCCCTGCTATTAAAGCACACCTTTAACAAAAGTGTTAATCTTCATGATAACGGGAGATTATACTGCAGTTATGTGTCATCTTAGCTTCTTTTAGACGCACAGATCTCAGAACATACAGAAACGCATGTTAACGTGGTACAGAGTCACGGTGAATTGGGGATGGTTGCATTATGTGAGTGTGGATGAGACACTAAGCACTTCCTGAGGGAATGCCAATAAATCATTTGTCATGGTGCACCATAAATTCCTGGCCACACAGGCATTTCAGAAATCGGCCTGGATAAGTTCGAGTCTAGCAGGTAGAGTAGTAACATAGACCTATAGATATTTTTAATTAAAGTTATATATAATTTTATATAAGGTTTTAATTAAAGTTATATATAGTCTAATTGTACAAGGCTTTGTGTGAAAGAAATAACAGACATTGCAGATTTAAAATTCCATAAAAGGTCTTCAGATAATTTTACTGAATATGAATTGTATTGCACTACATACTAACTTCCTGATCCTCTCCATCTACAAAATGCTATACATTTAAATAATTAAAAATACACTTGAGTGTTGTCCTTCAGTGTGAAGTAAATCAAAATCTGAATATTTCCCCTCTCACTTTACCATCTCAGTTTCATGTTCTAACTAGTGCAGTAAAAATTTCAGAAGACCTTGCTCAGTCTGTGAGTTAGCAGATGCTAAGCGAAGGGAGCAAGGAAAGGAAATCCGAACCATTGGTCTCCTTTTTCACAACTCAGATTGCTACCCAACTTTGTGAAGAACCGAGCCTGAAGTATAACAGAATAACAAATAATATAATCCTAATGAGGTGGTAAGAAAATTCCCATTTCCCTGATAAAGAGCTGACCTCCAAACAGGATAAAATGCTGCCATGTGTCAGCTAACACAAGTCTTACTCGAGTCAGTTATCAGTGAAGTGTACGTAGTCTTTGCATACTATGGCAAGTTTTTCCCAGGAATGCTTTGCTTTGGAGTCAAAACACTTCAGAATCAAAATGCTCTAAGACATTGGCACATTTTGTGTTAATATTTACAGTTCTTTGTGGTCAGTAAAGTAAACCTAATATGTGCACAATGCAGTACAACAGTCTTTGTGCTACACTGGGAGCGAGTACGTGCAGCAGAGAGACAGGTGGGATGTCTTTGTAGCTTACAGCAAACAAAGAAGTAAAACCAGCTTGTAGAGTATTTTGGCTATCAACAGTCTTGAGAGGGAAAAGTTTGTGTACAGTTACAGTTGACAGATACATATGATACTTTTACTGTAGTAATAGTCTACAGATACAACAGATATATACATATAGTAACAGATGTTGAAGGTGAAAAAAGTCATATTAGTTCACCCATTTCATGCTAGGACTTTTCCATCATACCACTTCTGTTTTGAATGAGACTTGAGAAATTAATTAAAACACTTCTTTTACAACACATTCTTTACATAGGCAAATAGATTTCATATTCTGATTCTTGAGTTTTATCTGAAATAGTACCAACTCATTCTCTTAGCAATCCTACCAGATTATTATCAGAGGAATTCTTATTTTAATTTTTGTGACTGGATTATTGTCTATTTTTCTTATATTTGTTAACAAGCAAATTATAGCAGTTAAATTGAAAACCTGCATGTCATTCAATCCTGCAGTGTTTGTGACTTAGAAATGTCTATGGTTTTGCCCCATGTGACACAAGAAATAGTACTAGTGACTTTTAGGTTCTGGAATTCCGCAAGTGCTGTTGAACAGTTTCCCTTTCCTTGATCAAACGGATAGGCAGATAGGTTGGTCCCAGCTATCATACTTCCCAGGCAAATAGGTTTTCTTTCAACAGGATGCTTGGGAGATCTTCTCTGTGCTCTAACATAATATGTAAACTGAACTGCCTGTTACTATTATTATTTTTTTAATACAACTGTAGTTCCCTTGTTTGCCAAAAATTAGTAAGCCTTGTTCAATTGTGATGAAGAGAAATTAGTTACGTTGGCTATAAAATATTCTATCTTGATTAAGATAGAAAGAAATAAAGCCTGCTGATCTTAAAAATAGGTTAAGCACAAGTACAGAATCACTATTATATATTCAAAATTGCATTTAGAACTAATATCAAATTTACATAACTGATTACAGTAAAAGCTAAGTGCCAGTGACATGCAATAATACTGCTGCATGTCACCCTGATACGGTTGCATTATTGAACAGACTCGAGAGGACAGTATAACAATTAATGAAGCTGCTGAACCCTGCCAGACAAATGACTGCTTTTCAGGCATCTGTTTGAAGCATGAATTAAAAATAACCCTTTGTCTGTACAAGTGACACCTCAAGAAAACAATGTGGAGAATCCAAAAAGCATTCAGTTTATTTGTATCATTCATTTTCACTTATCCCTTGGTTCGTAAAAAAAACCAAACAAACCACCACACAATAGTCACATTCACCTTTATTTATGCCTTGCATTGTGACCAAGCTGTGATAGTGCAGACAAGACAAAGCTAAAGAATTGCCTTTGTTTAATCAGATGCTTCTGGAATTCTTGGAAAAGTGATCTAAAATTAGCATAGGCTTCCAGAAATCAAAGCACTAGAAGATCCTATGAGTGTCTGTTATTTTTGTTGAAAAATGAGAATTCTGGTAAAAAGACTACAGCTCTTTGTCTGTTGCAGTACTCTCGTCCTTCTACTACTGCCGTCTTTTCCCCAGCTACAGCTCTCAGAATACAGTGAACTAGGGCCATGTGCTCAGGATTTCAACCTACTCATCAGGGAGATCAGGCTGCAGCAGAATTTCCACTTTTTGCATTCCTACTTAGTATTCTTAACACTATATTGCAAACAGGGTTATTTTGGAGAGATTTTTAATACTAAGGTACTGTTTAGTTCTAGAGGATTGTATCACCTCACTGTACCCTTTCCAAAACATCCACTTGTAGGAACTGAATTTTGCTCAGCAGTGGGAAAATCAAATTTGTTACGACAGACTTCGTGGAATATCAAGTTATTATCAAGGCTCAGAAAACACTCAATCTCTTTGGGCAAACATAAACTCTGGTAAAGGACGTATTGGTTTTTTTCTGACAGTAGCACATTAACAGATTGTTCCTTTGGCCCACTCTGACTCATGGGCTTAAAGGAGAGTGAAACAATCTGTTGATTTAATTTGAAAGAAACACACTCAGCTAGTCTGAAGTCGAGTTAATAGAACAACTCCAGTGTATATCACCTGGGGAATCCCACCCAAGTTCTGATTGTGTGAAGGAACATCCTCCTAGAGAAATATACATAGAGACACAGAGGGAAATGCACAAGCAAGAAAAAATGAGTACTGGTGGGTATGCATGTTTGTACACAATCCAGACCACATGGATCCTATTGACAGCGTGCCATTTGTTTGGTCAGTTTTCTTCTTTTCTAGGTGTTTTAGGGAACAGAGTGGCTCTGTAGACCTCAGATACAGGCTTGAATCAGACTTCTTTAAAAAAAAAATCTGTTCTGATGGACTATATCAGCCTAATACAGTTGTACTGCTCTAGTCCAAGTTATTCTCCACAAGAAGGAACTAATTAAGAAATAAGAGATCCCTCCTTAGCATCAGAGAGAACCATTAATTCTGTGGAAGTTGAGGTGATTTCTTACAGGGCCGGTGTAAACGAGGGGAGTGAAGGACACTTCTGTCCTTCGGCACGACCTGGTACCTCTGCACAGTTGTTTGTGTCACATCGCCCCCTCAAGGGATGTGTACAGAAGTGTCGTGGACATGCTTTGGAGGGGGTCGTGCCTATTTACACTCTTGTTCTAAACGCTCTCACGGAGGCTTGCTCTGGGCATTTGGCGAGTTTTAAAATTTTGTCCTTTGCCTTGGGCATCTTGCCTTTTAGAGATGAATACTGAACCTTGTAAAGGGAGTTGCTGCTGAGTGTTATGATCAAACACTGTTAAAGTGCGTGACCTTTATTTTCAGAGGATGTGCAGGAAACGCAAAGAGATTTGCCAATGAGACAACATGCTGCCGGAAATGTGCTTGTGGTATTTACTGTGCTATAGCAAACTTCCATACACAGATGCCTGCAGCTAAGCTTCTGGCCGCTGCAGAGATGGCATGCAACTCAGAGAGCTGCTAGACCAGCCTCTAGTAAGCGTTTTACTAAGCTGAGACCCTGTATTAGTACTTATCTATATTCTGACGCTTTCTGTTGACCGTGCTGGTTGTCTGCCTCACAGTTGTATCCGCACTGAGTAAAGAATTCATTTCCTTGTGATGGTTTTCTGTGTAGTCTCCACTGCTATTGCCAGGTTTCACTTGTACACCTTTGGGAAGTAAGAGGTGAAAGCCCAATCTACGCAGTTTCTACTAGGCTTGGATTGGCACGTAGTGTTTTCAGAGTGTTTATGGCTTTATGTGTTCAGAGCAAAAGGCTTTTCAGTTGAGTGGTCAGGGCATCCACCAATCTCTTTCCACATATTCTGAGTTTACTGCTTAGAAAAGCCGAAATAGGCTGTGGGAGATGATACTCTTTCTATCTTTATGCGTTTAATCTAGAAATTGGGATAGATGTCTAGCCACAGAGACAGGAAGGCTCTAACTTGTGTTCTCTGAACAGAGCTGGCCTCTTTTCCTCAGCTGTAGTTGACAAGGAGGTTAGACTTCTAACTTAAGCAAACAGATCCACAGAGTAAAATAAATAGTTTAAATAACTTGCCAGGTGGCATGCAAGAATTGTCTGCCAAAGACTGAATTAGATTCTTGTTCTTCAGGTTAGCATTCATTCCACTCCTCCAGCATTGTCCCTTCTTCATTCCACATTGTCTCATTTCTACAGCAAATGAAGAAGTCATCTAAGGCAACAATATGCTTCACTTGATCCGCTGAGTGATGTTCGTCTAGTGATTTTGAAGGAAGCCTGGATCACATGGAGAATTCAGCTACTGCATCATTAGACAATACCATAACACATACAGAAGGGAGGCAAGTTAATGTTTTCAAATATTTAAGACCACAGCTTTTATTTCTGAGAAATACAGAAGAACTGAGGAACCCTCCAGGCAAACTTCTCCACTGTAAATTGTGAGTATATATGCAAGATAGCAATTCAGGGCTAAATTCTAAGCTTCAATGCTCTCAGATGGAGCCTACAGCGTAGATAGATAACTACATATATCCTACAAGAGAATGTTAAGTGGAATACCTCTGTTGTAGTAAAGACAATGATGTGCTGTATTAAATACAAATTTCTAATTTATAATGCTAATTTGCAGGCTCCTGTTCTGCACTGTAAGATTTATCTTAGCTATCATCTAAATTACTCTGGTCTGAGCAAGAGATGGGACTCCAGTTCCAAATCCAGCGATTTATACTCCAGAAACCTTACTGAAAAAATAAACTGAAAAGGAGAATTATACCCAGAGCTGCTACTCCAGTTTTCCTCTGCACTCAACATGTATGCCTCACTGCAAGCCACTTAAAGCCTCCCTTGCTGTAGCGTCCTTTTGAGATCTGAGTGCTTGTAGAGTTGCATCGTTGATCAATCATTTTTCAGTAGGCAGAGAGGCTGCATTACAAATATACTTATTTTTAAGTATAGGACCACATCTTCTAAGTGGTCCTTATGCATCCTCACGTATGTGATGATAGCTGATATGCATCATGGCCCCCTCACAGATTGACCCATCCTTACTTATTTATTTTGTCAACCAGAGATAAAGACTCTCAAGTCTACCACATTTTCTGAGGGCATGGCAACTAAAGCAAAGAAATGTGCAAATACTTGAGCAAAACTACACTGTTTAAAGAGTTTCACTGAATGGCTGTCAATCCACAGATCAAAGGAGGAATAAAACTCCATTATTATCTCGAAAAGGAACAACGTGCCGCAGTGTGGATAGTTCTGACTCCTAAACACGAAACAACAGGGATGGAAGATGAAGGGCCTATCTTGGTAAGCTGACACCTTTTTATTTAGTAGTTTTTCACAGCTAAACACTGCCTGGCGAAATTATAACGTGTCTGTCATTCTAGGAAACGCCATGCTTAGCAGAGTTCTGCAGTCCCTCCCAACCTCCTTGCAATTCCAAGCATCTTTTGGTCTTTTGTTATGGGAAATTTAATAACTCCACAGCAAGGGAGAAAGGACATTTTCCTTTGTATATAATACTGCAAGTTGAATAGCCCTTTCTTAGAATAAAGGTAATAGACGATGGTCAAAGGCCTCTTAAATTAAACCAATGTAATGTTTTTTGGTTGTTTCTCTTTGAGAAGTCTGCAAGTTTGCAGCCTTCTGAACTAGAAACTCTAAAAGAAAGTGGTACATAGGCCTTCTCTCTCCAGATATTTTTGAGGATGTTTTTCTTTCATAGCACTATGTTCATTACTGTTTTGCTGTGATGGACCATGCCTCTACATTTCCTTCTAAAGATACTTCTAGCCTTTCATGGCCCGCTGCCTTCTCCCACCCTCCCAAAATAGTAATGCTCATTCCTACCTGCTACTCCTTCTGACTGTTGCTCTGTTAAGTCCAGGAGGGTCTTGGGGCAACCAAATGGCCACCTCCTATTGTCTGTTACATCACACTTGGATCTGTTAATGTCTTGCCAGAAGATACTCTTCCGATGTGACTATGCATATAAAAACTGTTCTAATATATGGTATTGTAGCTCTACTGATTTCAGTACATTGCCTTTAGCGGAGATGTAATAGTTCATACTGGCAGGGTGCAAGGCCACGCTCATGCTGTTCTTTTGAGACAGACCCTGGTTTTGTTTATTCAGGAAAGGAATTGGTTCTCCTCTGCAGGTCCATTATATCAACTGTAAAGTCATGAACGGGAGTGCTAAAATGAAAGCAGATAATTAAAAGTATTTAAACATGTTTATTTTACCATATTTAATCCTTGGTAGACAGTTCTTTACTTCTGAAAGACTAAATGTACTGCTAACATAATCCACACAGTGAGATAAGAACGGGCTGTTTCGGTTCAACTCCGGTTGCTAAATACTACAGAGAGGTGGCCCAATGACACTGCTGTGGAAAGGAAAAAGAGAAGGGCAGATCCAATCGAGGTTTCTTTCTCATTGTTTATAAGGATGGGTGGGGCACGAGACGTACGCCTTGGTTACAGAAGAGACGGCAACTGCAGCTGAACTGCTGCTGTAGTCTGACGTCTGTCTTCACAGAAACAAACGGACCCCTTGGCTAATACATAAACATACTAACACGACCGCCTTGTTGCTCCTTATACATGTACAAATAATTCTTAAATATGCATCAAAGTTGTGTTATATGAAACAATTGAAAAAACACCCGTCCTCCCAACTGATATTTGCTGTATTTATACAATACTAGTTAGACACCGATACAAGCACACGCGCGCTGTAGAGGCGTTTCTGGCTTGCGCGTCCCCTTCGCGACCGCCTGGCCAGAGCC
>VWZK01022224.1:87105-111704 GCA_013396935.1 Baryphthengus martii
GGGTGGGCGGCCAGCCCCCGGTCCTACTCCGGCCTTGCGTACGCAGCTTTCTCCGGCGCAGGAGGGCGGCCGGCCGGCCGGCCCGGGACAAGCGGCAGACTTTGTCTCTGCCGGGTTCGGGCGCCCCCAGCCCCGCCGGGCGCGGAGGAATGAGAGATCGCGGCTGATCGCTCCTTTTGTCTGCCGAAGGAGCTGCGTGCTTAGTCCTGCCCGGGGGAAGCCTGGCCGCGGGGTCCGGGGCGGAGAGGAGAGAGGAGCCGGTGGGTGTTGCAGGGTCAGTGCGTCTTTTAAATCAGTCTGAGACTACTTTTATTTTTTTCTTCATAAATATTTTTTGAAAGGACTTTAGAGAGTGTGTTTTTAGTTGGATGGCTGAAGGCGATGCTAGTCCCCTTCCTTTCTGTTGGAGAAGCAGCTCGGTGACGGTGGTCTGGGGGGGTCCGGGAGTCACACTTCACCGACTTTTCCGTGTGGGTCGGTACGAGTGTAGAGGTCATCTTTTTTTAGTACTTTGCTCTCTGTTTTAATAACGCAAACTACCGTTTGTGAAATGTATCCTGCCTTCAGTACTGTCCCTCGCCTGATCTGGTTTAGACGCTTTCTCTTTAAAGGTACTGTGCCCAGGCTTCTACACAGATAACCTCCGATGATTGCTGGCATTTTTGGTCCACGTTTTTGTTTCCTGTAGTTGTAATGTATTTAGTTATGGTCGATATAAAAGTAGAGAAACCAAGTACGTTTAACCTAGGAAGTAGGCCCCGCTTACAGCGGCAGCGTGACGTTTAGTGCCCAGGGGCACCGGAGAGAAAGCCTCATTCGGCAATGACCAGTCAGGGAGCCCTGAACTGCTAGATATATTTTAAAAAGGTTCTTTTTTTAGAGGAAAGATGGTTGTCCTTTGTCTTCCAGTTATCGGTGCTGTTGTGCGGGAAGACTGCTGCTTGTTTGAGTTCTTCCCTAATTGTAGTTTCCTGGAGCCAAGGTGTGGTAGTGCTGCTGCTTCCTTTGGCAGAACCAGTTATTTTACTCTGTAATGCTTTTGAATTTAGAGGGAGTACACTTTACAGTGATATAATGTGGAGAAGGATTAGAAGAAGGAAAGGAGTAGTACCGGAAAATCTATTGTCCCTTATGTTTCTTTACTGAAAAATAAATTAATGACAAGAAGTCTAACTCTGTAGGACCATCTGTTATCTTCAGAGTATCAAGCGTAAGCAAAGTTGTCAACCAGAAGCATATGGCAGTAGGGAGCCACCCATCAGGGAATGTAAAAATGGTAAAATTGCCAAAACTAAAAATATATGCTCAGGTATTGATATAACTGTCCAACTTTAAAAAATAGCTAGTTTACAGCTACAGGACCCTCCTCTTAGGCCTGCTGCTTCTCAGCAAAGAAGTTCATTGATTAGAACAGACTTTTTCTTTGCTGTTCAGAGGCATTTTTCCTAAACCAGCACTTTCAGGGAGAACCAGATTGCTGGGCGTTCAACTGATTTATTCCAGCTGGGAGTCAGAAAAAAGGTGCTGGGCAGCATTTTGGGGAACTGGATGGATTGATGACGATACCATGTCTAGGGGAGTGTGTCTGTTCGCCATGCTTTTTAAGGAAATTAAGATAATAAGTCACACCGTGCTGACGTAGATAATTACTGAATTCTTAACAAGTGGCTAGAGAAAAAAGTAGGTGCATCGAATTTAAAACATTCTAATGAACAAAGAGCAGACTCTTCCTAATTTAGAGCAAATGGTTCTTTTTAAAAAATGAATTCTGCATTCCTACTAGTATTGTAAAACATAGTACCTCTTTTTTTAGTCCCAGTTAGTAATATGTGGTTATTGTTAACACTCTAATAATAAAGTACTGTCTTTTTTTTGTGCTCATTTTAGTGAGATTAATTTTTAAAAATAAGTAATACTGATTTTTTTATCAATTCACAATAAGTATTTTTATCAATTCACAATAAATACCATTTCTTATTTCTCGATTTTGCTGCAATTTGGTAATATAAAATTAAACAGAGAATGCCATGTATAAATTAATATCTTGTTAAAATTGAATGGATTTGCTGTTGCTTTTTATGCTGTTTTCTAAGGGTCTGTAGGCTTAGTTCTTTTTGTTGGTGGTGTTGCCTCAGTTGGCAAAAAATATTTAGAAGGTAATTTTCTGCAGTCTGTAATAATAAGGCATCTCTCATCAAACAGATTGTAAAACAACTCAGAACTTGTCGGTCCTGTTCTGAGTTGCTGCTGACCTTTCCAGAAAAGGAGAGTAAGTGAAGATACTGATACACAGGAAGCTTTCTAGCAGCCATATGATGTGCCAGTGATAGCAAAACGTTGCAGAATAGGTTGGAGAGTGTGTTCTTAGTTCAGACTGGCAGCAGCTATTTTTATCCGTTATCTTTCATTTCTGCCCTTTGAGGAGGTGGAGTTGGCACGCTGAGGGATGCGTTTTCGTTGCGTACCTTTTACTCGACTCTCCACCAGAACTCCTGATTGAAACGATAACTTCACACAGTAATATGGAGGCACTTTTGAATATTGTTATTTGATATTGAATATTGTGTCATTGTGTAATGGAGGGGTGTTGCATTTGATGACAGTATTTGGAAGCTAGCTTTACTGATGTTAGAGAATCGGTTAGAGGAGCACATGCACCAGCCTGAATTGCGCTTTTGGCCTACACTGGTTCCCCATGAAGCTACCTGTCAGAGTTGTTGTGCGGGTTTTGTGATGAAGGAAGACTCTTTAAAAAGCAGTAAGAGGAAGCATTGACAAGAAGTGTGTAGATCTGAGTATGAACGCTTTTGCTCCAAATTAAAGAGTAATGGCATACGTTCATTTTTAAGTGTCTCTAGAACGTCCGTTATGTTACTGTTGTGTAGTTTGGAAGCCTGATTGTTTAGGCACGTTGAGAAAATGGCATACTTTCCTCTGAGTGTTTCATCTGGTCGAGCATGCTCTCTATAGGAAGTGATGCAGAAAGAAGCACGTATTTGCGACTATCAAAAGGGAGTACAGAATGCCTTTTTGCAAATCCAGAGGCAGTTTGGTGGGTTTTCTGCATCCTGATTTCACTGGGACAGAATCCTAGGCCAGCTGTGGTGTGCAGGCCATCAGCAGTTTTGAGTCAGTCAGGAGCTTAAGCTGGGAGGGTCAAAAGCCAAGACAGAGGACCCGAGCTGGCTATAGGGGTATCCCTGGCCAGAAATGTCACACTCATAAGGAAAGGGGAAGTTTGCTGAGGATGGGGCCTCCTGCTCTTCTTATTCTGTTTCCTCCTGCTTCTCCTCCTCTCAAGAGTCACCATCTACGGAGAGGTTTGCTCATTCTTCTACTCCCAAGGATGACTTTCCTGTTTATTATGACTGCTGTACATTCACGGGGCCGAGTATAACTTTGTATACTTTATATTTGCATCAGTATTAATATTAGTTTTGGCGTTTCATTAAGTCTGTTCTCATTTCAACCCATGGATCTCCTCTCCTTTTCCTGATCCCCCTTTTTGGCTTGGGAGGGATCATTGGGTGATAGAAAACTGCTATAGTTTAGCCCTGGATATGGGCCAAATGTAGACATGTTGTTACTGTAACTGCACGTTTAAGAGAAGAGGAGATAAATATTTAAAGTAGAAATTGTACAGAAACTGGAAATGTCTTTTAATCCGTGTTGTCATGTGAAATACTGTGTGCAGATGTCTGCTAATTCCAATTAGAGTGCAGTCTTTCCATACCCTTTAATTTCTGTAACTTTTGCTGGAGTTGGAAGCAGAGTAGCTGGAGGCGTTGGCAAGATTGCAAAGTGTCACAGACTGAATCACTTGAATTTGTATGATGTGCCACACCTGTTGTGCAAATCGTGTAATTATGAGAAGTACTCTGGAACAGCTCAGATGTGGTATTTCTCAACAAGTTTTCAAAGACTCATGAAACCACAGGGAGCCATGCCTCACCTAAGTGAGATTGCAATCTTCTAAGCACACCTGTGCAAGTCTGAAGAGTTTTTCCAACTTTTTTTTGTGTGTGGTTGAGGATTCATGAGATTTCACTGAACTCATTGATTGTTCAGTGTATAATTTGAAGTTCTTTCTTTAGAAGAATAAATTGCAAATAGGTAGGATTGTGTCTGCTGAAATGGAGATTCCGTTAATTTTTTTTAAAGGGAAATTGTACTTTTGAAGTATGCTTGAAACGATTGCTTTTCAGGTCACTGTCAGTTGGATACATTTTTTTCTTTAAAAATAATTTTGTTAGATATCGAAGAGCAGTTCTGGCTGTAGAGTGATATTTCCTCCAAGAGCTAAATGTATTTGCTTGGTATCTGCTTCTTGTATTGTAGCTTCCTTAAGTAAGAGCTGTAATTTCATAGTTGGTCAGAAACATACACTTGTGGCATTTGCAAGTGACACTGGGACCTTAAAAAGTACAGAGGAGAGCTAGCTAGTGGAGGCCGTTTGGAAAGGCTTGTGTGGTGGAAATCCACGTGGCAAATTAATGACATGTGTTCTCTGTTCAAAGTAATTTACTAAATTACTTAGTAAGTTCAGTTAATTCAGAATAACTCCAAATATCACAGAATGCTTTATTTATACACAAGAGCAAATCTTTTGAGCCAAGTAGGAGAGCTTTAAAGAACGTGACTGTACTGGGTCAGACTGCTTTTGAAGTTTTTTTAATTTACTGACACTCCCCCCTTATTTTTTACATACTTATTTTGTCATTTAAAAAATATACTTTTTTTTATTCAGTCACTTAAATATAATTTCAAAGTGGAGTAGTCTTTCATCTGTTTCTCTGGGTCACTGCCTTGCAGGAATGCTTGTTAGTAACCGTCGACTTTGTAGGTTGTTCTGTTTCCTTAAATCCATTCCCTGGCTGTCTTTTTAATTAAAGCTTGTAGGTTTGGTTTGGTTTGGTTTAGACTCAGCTGTTTTAAGGAAAACAAGACTTTTTTTCCTCTTTTTCCCATTTGAATTGATTACTGCTATATGAGCTAGCCATGAGGGCAGTAGTTGCTTTTGCCTGTGTGATAGAGCATAGTGCTTTGGAACTGAACAGGTTAGAAGATGCACATTTGTTTAAATGGGGTAAGGATCTCAATATTGGTGTTATAATCTAGACCTGGTTTTTAATGACAGAAAATGGGAGTCTGTTTTCAAATCCTTGTCTTTTAAAAATTATCAACAAACTTAAATTGATGGTGATTAATATTTTCTAGGTTTTCTTCTTAAAAAGTGTTAAGACTCTCAATGAATTCACAAAACTTTAATGTTAGCTGAGGAAAGAGACTGCTTCAGAGGAAAGAAGTAATCAGACATCTAATACATTGCCTTTGTTAAGAAACTGGATCTAATCTTCATGGTGATTTTGAAGCTAAACTTTGAAGGACAGATTTTACTACTGACTGTTCTAAAGTATTTAATGATCTAACTAAAAATCAGTATTTTGAAATGACTCTTCAAAGTGTACTCTATGGTAAGGAGGATAGTCAGAGGCATTGTGGAAGTCAGGTATGAGGGATGTGCAAGTGTGTAGGAGAGACGCTCCTGCGTGTGGCAGACTCTTGATTTATCTGCAGATTAGTGCAAATCTCATTACAGCTGATTTAAATATAAGCAGGGTAATAATTTTCACCTGTCTTTCCCAAGCCCTTCAAGATGTGCAGTTGTTAAACAAGATCGATGCATTATTCTTTGTTTTTCTGTTCCTTATGAGTGCTAAGGTTGACAGACTAGTTAATTTTTTTGTCACATCTGTGTCAGAGGTTCGTGGAGTGAAAGTTTCAGACCCAGTGTTTTGAATAAAATTAAGCTTTGAGCCATTTCTCAGTTGATCAGTGCCACTCACTCATTCAGCAACCCATTCATGCTTTGCTTTCTGTTTCAGCAAACATTCATTACCTAGATGAGAAGTGGTTTAAGGCCGTTCATTAAAATAATCCATGGAGGTTAGAAAGCACAATTTAATCAGAAATTTAGATCTGAAAACTAGTTAAGATTTCTCTGATTTTTATTTTGAGATTATGGGAGGAAACATTGTTTTTGTTGTTGCAGAGTGAATTATAATGATACGCTAGAATATTTGTTGCTTTATGGTACCCTTGTTATGGGAGCAGTGTAAGATTTTGTGTCCTTAATGATTAATTTTCTTGATTATAATACCCTTGATTATAATACACTTACCATTCAGCAACCTTAACTAGCATGTCTAAGCCACCCTCTAGTGGTTGGGGTTTTTTCCTCTCTTTGGAATATCAAGCCTAACTTTGTGTCTTGTAAACAGAGTTATGAAATGTCTTTGACAGATTTTATTACTCATTTGAATGTAATCACAATACCCACAGACAGCCTGGCAAAATAAGGTGATTCTTCTGGAAGGTAGCCTGCCCCCCCACAATATTGCAAGATGGCTGTTTAACTTTCAAGTGACATGATGCTGTCAGGCTTGGGCCTGGGGGTGGAAATCCTTATCAACACCAACTGTGCAGATACTGATTTTTCAAGGTAATTCATCAGTACGTCGTTTATGGTTCTGTGTGAACATGAGTATCTGCTTGTCCATGTCAAAACACAGGTATGTTTTCTCAAGATAGCCATGACCCTTTTAACATTTATTTTTTAAACCTCTGATTTGTAAGTTTTTTTATTTGGTAATGTTTTTGTCCACTGAGCATTTTATTTCTTTCTTTTTGTTCACGGGGGTGGTTAGTAATGTGTCTTTTGCTAGTATTGGGGAAGTAGGAATGAAATAGTGGCAACTACAAATTATATTAGTTACTAGGTTATATAAAGAAAGTGAGAAACCTTCTTGCTGTCTTTTCCCTTCTATTTCCAGCTTGAATGTTTTGACCTGTGATTGATTGTTAACTGACTCAAGAAGATTCCTTTTCTTAAGGGTTTGAAAATTACATTACACTGTTTAACTTTACTCTGTTGTTTCTGGCTGCTTTTTTTCTGTTGTGTTTGTTTTTGTTTTTTTTTTCCTTGGCATGCTGCTACTATAATGAGGAACAATATCTGGTTTCCTGTGAGGGCTAGAAAGCGTTTAATTTTAAAATGTATAAGTATGTATGTGTGTGTATGTATTTAAATTTGGATACTAATTAGTGATCAAAGTAGCCAAACCACTAGAAATTGTTTTTAGATGTAAAGAAAAAATCAGAGACAATAATTGGTGGGGGGGAAGAAGCTTTTGGCCATGATTGTTCAGTAAAATGAGCCACCTACTGATGTTACTTTTTTTTTTTTAACTAATGCGTGTTTTCTCACTGTTGCTTTCAGGTAGGATGTGGTTTGTGTGGTATACGCAGGAAGATCAACTGCTGACATTTCTTGACCTAAAGTTTGACATGTAGGAAGACTACATTACCAAAAAAGATGTCACTGTTATAGCCTGAGAGTTAAGCATCTCTGTGTGCGGTTGGTAGTGCTAAGTGACCTTATGTTTTTACTGTAACTGAAGCAGCAGCACAACATGCTCTATGTCTTTGTATGTTCCTGCTGTAGGTGATCCCACTTTGGTTTTGTTCCTTGGATTTTGGTTTGTGTCCTCCCCCTCCTTTCACCCCGCAGTTTGATTAACCACTTCCTCAGGAACTGACATGTCTGTTTACACTGATAACAAGGAGTTTTCCTTTCCTACCTGTTTGCTTTTCTGCTGCTGGATTAAGAATACAGGCAAATGGAAAAGCATGCATTTTTTAACTTCCAAGTTTTTTAATGTGAAATGGGGGTCTGGCTCTTCTCCCAGGCAGCTAGTGACAGGACAAGAGGATATGGCCTGAAGCTGCTCCAGGGGAGGTTTAGGTTGGATATTAGGAAGCACTTCCTCACGGAAAGGGTCATTAAGCGCTGGAATGGACTGCCCAGGGAGGTGGTGGAGTCGCCATCTCTGGAGGTGTTTAAGGAAAGATTGGATGTGGCACTTAGTGCCATGGTCTAGCTGGGTGTTGTCATGTTGGGTCATAGGCTGGACTTGATGATCTCAGAGGTCTATTCTAGCCTCAATGATTATGTGATTCTGTGTTGCATAATCAATTGCATGCAGATGAAGCTAATGACATTGCTCTGACTAACATTCTTTACTGTTAGGAATGTGTTGGGGACTTCAATGACCTATTTTTTATTCTATGAAAAATTGTTCACCTACCTGTATTTTATATTCTTACTGGAACGTTGTTGAGTGTGTCTGAATTATACGCTATTTTTCATTGTAATAAGAGTGGTTCACTGTAACCATCTGTGAAATTTCTTACGTGAGACACAGAAATGCTTTGGTTTAGTAACAAAGAGGAGGAAACCACATGTACCTTTTATGCATGAGCACAACTATGAGTTAATTGTGTAAATTCACTCGCTATCACAAAATGACTTCTTACTTGTTTTCTCACTGAAAGCTTGATCTTAATAGTTTTGATTGAAAGCTAATAGAAGTACTCTCATTAGTACTATTGTTTTCTTCTCTGTGTTGTGTTATTAATCTCCTTATCTCAATCCATGGGGTCTCACCTTTTTTCTTCCTCCCAATTTTCCTTTCCGTATATCCATAGGGGATATGGAGGGAGGTGGAAGGAAGGGGGAATCAATGGGAAGTAGTGGGTGAGAGGCTGTGTGGTGCTTATTTGCTGTCAAAGATTAAATCATGTGGTGACATGAGGGTAGTTTACTTGTTTGGGTTTTTGTTTCTTTTTTTAAAATGTTCTTCGGAGTGTTTGAATTCTGTTGCATTTGAATATGATTTGAGTTAGATTGAGACTTGTTACTGTTGAGACTTGTATTCGTTGTGCAGCTCTTTGTTGTGAGGATATAAAATGCTGAAAGAATGGTTCACATTTTTGTATTGTTAGTAATGCTTACCAGAAAACTTGTTTCTTTGTAAATTCTCTTGCTTTCATTTAAATGTAATTTAAATTTAATCTTTTCTTATGTGTGGGTGTTACTTGATTTTAAAACAAAATATTTAAATAGTATAATTAAACCCCATTTCCCCTTCTTTTGGATTTCATTTTGACTCGAATTCTGTCTTTCTAAAATAAACAGTAAAGACGTATAGCAGAAGAAACTTACATAGAATAGTGTTAAACAGGATATTTATTGTCCTAATATTAAATAGTTTAGAACAAGTTCAGTCTGCTTAGGAGCCACATAGTGGGTCTGAGGGTTGGAGAGAAGTAAGAGCTTTATGTGAAATGAAGTTTGAAAACAAATGGGAATACTCTTTAAACCTTAAACAGTAAAACAATTGGCTTGTGTGTCAGGTGTAGAATATGCCTCTAGTTTTCAAACCCTGTTAACATTCTTTTTTTTTCCTGCGTTCTCTGTTGAGAATGGGGCTTTGGCCTACTCGAAGGTTTAAAAACACTCTTGTAACATTTACTTCCTTTTTCAGTCACCTGGTTTTCATTACAGTTACTCATCTGGAATTGAATAGCCTTAAGTTCCTAAAATATAGAGCAGATACTTTTTTTTTTTTTATCAGACGTCTGTACATTTTAAATGCATGACTCCCTACCCCATTCCCCCAAAAACCCAATCCCAAATCAAAAAAACCCAAACAGCAGCTATAGACATTTAACTCCTTGTTTAAGTTCTGGAACTTAAACTAAGCTCCTGCATATAAAATAATGTTAATGTTCTGCTTGCACTTAGTGTGCTTCTGTGTATGTTAATGCCTACCCCGTCCTATGATTTTACCAGTTGGGATACCGATTTCAGTATTTTTGATTTCTCCTAAACGTAAGTGGACGATAGGATCAGACAGTAAAGCTTGAAGGTACACTTACAGCAACTGCCTTTTTAAATACACAAAAGAATGTGAAGTCAAAAACTGAGGTCATGATCAGTTGTGTTAATACATGTGTTAACTTACATTGCCTGTTAACGAATTACAACATGCTGACTCTAAAAATACTGACTTATTTTGGAGGACACCTGTAATTTTTTAGGTTGCTTTGATTCTGCTAATAATGTGATTTTTCAGTGCCAGTGTCCGATTCTGCATATATCCAGATGTCCTGCAGTCTTGACTAATGAGTAAGACTTGTGATTTTTACTGTGAGATGCTGTTGTGTTGTATGTGCTAGTCTCTAACCAAGTTTATGGGCCAGAAGGAAAGAGTACACATGGCTCTGTAATATTGTCATTGTAATATAGTTCATTGGAAGCGGAAAATCTTGGTTCCAGTCTCAATTTTAACGACTGATTTCGAATACAGAGTGCGTGGATATTCGTTGCTGTGTAGACTACCGCCTAGATAAAAGCCATAAATGCTAGGCTTGATGAACATCTCTCTCTGTCTTACTTTGTCTCACAGTTCCCTGGAGTAACTGTTTACTCATGGGAAGTGCCATCTTTAACAGAAGGACTTGTCAGTCCTCCCTCAGCGCCTAGTAGTCTGGAAGGAAGGTCTTCCAAGAGTAGGAGGCGTGTGGGTTAAACCGGAGGCGTTCACATCTTGAATGAATGGTGATTTCGTGGGGAAAGCTCAAGTTTTGGGTGTTTTGTTCAGAGCTGTTTTGTCAAGTCACCTTAGAAGTTTTGTGTACAGTGCTGAGTATTGGGATGTCTTACTGTAAGACCTACAAGTAAAATGACATGAAGGACTAAGATGTAAGGGCTCGTAGGCTCAGTTCTGATCTATGCAGATAAACTTCAGATTCTCCTGGTAAGTTATTTGATCTCTAGTTTTCCATTTTTCAGTCTGTAAAATGCAAGTGGGTTCTGAGAAATGCTCTGAATCTTATGACTGAGAAGCTTTGCTTTTGAGATGTTATTGCTAAAGGGGTTTGCATAATTTTCGTTAAATTTTGTATTCCCACCACTTGTGATTTTTTTTCCCAGGATTTTGGCTTGGAAGTTTTTCTCACCTCTACTTCCCGATCTTTGGAGGAGGCAGGTTTTAGCCTGATTCATGAGCCCCTGAGGTGTCACAGACAGAAGGTTCATGTTTCACAGAGCAGAGGTTTCATATTCTCCTATGCACATTGTTACTTCGGGTTTTCTACGTATTTTTAATGGAGACTGCCCAGCTCTTTTTCTGCTGCACTTGTCTGGTTCTTTTAGGAGCAAAATGTAGAGTAACATTGTCCTTCTACCAAGTCCTAATTAAACAGGGTACTGAGGGATTGTTAGGCAAAATGAAGTTAAAGGTATAGGAAAGGAAAAGTAAGTCTGTTTCTCTAGAATACTTTCAACAGTATTATTGCCTTTTTTTTTTTTTTTAGCTAGGCACACACATGTGTGTATATACATATGCATACATGCGGCATTTGAATATGTGCTGTATGTATTTAGCATGTTTGTCACCAAGCGCTTATGTTTGTTGGACAGTTTTCCCAGCACAGTATCAGTATACCCGTGCAACCACAAGTATGTAAATATTCTTCCTTGTGCAGTGGCTGAGTGAAGTCATAGTGGCCTTTTTCCAGTTTAGCTTATATCAGTATAGCTGACCTACTGTGTCAACATCAATTGAACTGAAAAAAGGGTACTTAGTCCAAAGATGTTTCCATGCAGGTCATTATGTTATTGCAGTTGAACTGTATGATTATACAAGTAAGGTAGTAGTGTTGGTACAGCTCCTTTGGAAAACAAAGTCCGGTCTGTTTTGTAAGGCTGTGGAGACTCTTGGAAATAGTTTAGTAACTCTAACATTGTTTTCATTCAAAATGCTCTTAACAGAAGGACCTAAGTATTGCTCTTACTGCACTGATATTTTGTGGCCTTTTCTTTAGTGATGTAACACAAACACTGTTATAAAACTTGGATTTAAGCACAGTTCTGTAGTAGCTGTAGTCTTGGGTCACTTGTGCTCCTGTGACTGGCAGAGTGACCGGTTTGCGTTGATCACGTGGCTGTGCTAGTGCCACATCTCTGGTGGTTGCTGTATCTTGCAGGTTTCTTAACTTGGCTGCACTACAGAAATTGCTTCCTGTTTGTCTCCTCCTCTTCCTGATGCTTTGTTCTTCTGCCAGTTTCAAAATTATGCAGTGTGCTATTTAAACAAAACTTGAGTTTCACGGGTTGGTTGTAACCTTTTACATAGTTGTAACTTTCCTACAGTGGAAATCTACAGCTTTGTTGTGTGAGAAATGCAATGTTTGCTGGAAGCGTTCATGCTTCGCAAGAGTGCACTTGGAGTCAGTTTTCAATAAGGAAAAAAGGCGAGATTCAGAAGTACATATTTGAGTCATCATGAGGGTAAGATGGGGTGGGGCCCCTGTGATGAGAGTGCCAAAATGATTAGCCTTATCTTGCTCATTCTACTTGGCATAACTCGAACATTATCAGGATGATTTGCAGAAAGCGGAAGCCGATGGGACGTCTCTGAATGTTCCCATAATTATTGTATGAGTGTGTATGTAATAGTGTTCAGTTTACTCTCTTGGGGATGGATTGATACTCCATTTACAGAGATTTTTGTAGGCTGTGTAACAAATGAGTATTCACATTTCACTTAGAGAAATCATTCTGTAAAAGATAGTATTTCCCCTTTCTGTTACATGATTAAAAGTTGTGTTTCTAAGCTTCTGAAAAAGCTGATACTTAAATAAAATGGCAGATGCCTTCCTGCTTCAGACAACATTGTGGCATTGCAGATTTGCTTTCTCTTTATTTTTGATATGTTAGTATCATCTTTGCCTAACCATTTCAAACTATTCTAAGAATGGAGCAAAATGAGGCAGTTGGTAACCTTTGCAGTAGCCACTTTAGTTCAAGCTGCGAACGTAGCCGGTGTTCCTTAGCCTGCGTACCGCTCAATACGGTGTGACAAACAGATAATTGTGTATGTTTGGTTTTTGTTTTGTGTTTTGTTTTTTTTTGTTTTTTAATGTGGTTAATGCAGGTCTCTATCAAGCCAACCTCAGAGAAATTCAGAATGCAGTCTTAAGCAACCTTTAGAAAAATAAATTGTGTAATCCTCTTGGAACAGAGCAACTTTAGGTCACAGATTTAATACTGGCTTCTGTGCTTAATCTTAGTGGAAGTCACTTCCATGTTATTTGAGTTCTTTATGGGAGGAGATGTTTGTGCAGAAGATAAACTTCACATTTCTAATGTGATGCAATTGGAGCAAAGTTCCTACTAAAGCTTAAAGCAAACAAACGAGCCATCTTTTTCTATTTCTTGGTATGAAAGGTGGAACATTTTAGTGGATGCTATTTTTTTGGCATTGTGCAGAGTTGGTGGACTTGTTTTCTGGCTTTGTGCAGAACACTTAAACCTGTTGTGAATTCTGCATTATGCAGAATGGGCACTACTTCAGTGTAATTTAACACTTACATACCTGCACTGCTTGCTTGTCAAAATATCTGAATGTTGAATTGCATCTGGTACGTGGTAGAAAGTAAGAATAATGGTTTGCATTGTAATACTTTGACCTACTGGTTAAGAACCAGTTCTGTCCACAGATGATAACGTAGCAAAAGCAGAAATGTTACTTCAAAGTGGGAGATTTCTGCTGAGATTGTCGTGTTAGGAAGGCTGTTTTGCATTCCTGGCAAGGAGACTGTAGGGTAGTGGCTTGTTCATGCAGCACTTAGTATGTGTTTAAGTGCATGAATTCTTTTGGCATCTGTTCCTTTCTGGTAAATTTTTTACCTCTCAGTTTGTATAATTCAGGAAAGTAAAATTCTCTGAGGTTAGATTGGTGGTCCATTTAGCCTGCTCTTAACTGATGATGGCTGTTTAAGGTCCTGTTTAGTGATGCCAAATGTTGTTTTTTCTTAACTTTTGGTCAAATTGGAACACTTTTTCCACTTTTCTAACCTGAAATTTAAGCTCTACTTGGCTGTCTTCTGTGTATTGCAAGATTACCGTCACAGTTGTGGGAACCCATCAACTTTGGAAATAGCAAAACTTGGGAAAACCAAAAGCAGAAAATCGGGACTGGTGAGATAATGTTTTCCAAGTAAATTAATAATTGCAGCACTTGGGGAAAACAATTGTGGAGTCTTTACTAAAGAGTTTAGTTAATTCAACTAATTTTTTTTTTTCTGAAGTGAACATAGTGAAATTCTTAGCTTTAAGCATGCCTTGGATTGGGCCTGTGAATTGAAATGCGGCTACTATTTATAGTAACAAATACAGATCTTCTTCAAGAAGCAGTGTTAGCTAGTTTATTTTTCCAACTGATTTAAATGAAAAAGGCGAAATCTAATGGTGGAAAAGTATATTAGCTTTTCTAAACAGCTAAGCTAGTCACTTCCCTCCCGATTAAAAATTCACCCCCTCTTTGCTTTTTCTTTTTAATTAACATTTATTTTGGTAAAGAAATTTCTTTCACTTTTGTTAGCTTGGTTTTCTTCGATAGTCTTGGTTCTCAGTTTGCTAAGTACCACGGTTTGTAGCTTGGTGAACCTATTTTTGAGTTTTGCTGGGAGTCCTGCTCAAGTGATCCTGCCCTGGAGCAGCTTCTGTGTGTGCTTCAGTTTCCTCAGTTCCTTTTTCTAAGGTGTAACTCCAGACAGAGAAGGCTCTTCTCAAGCTCTTTCATAATAAATAACAATATATATAATTTTAATGTGTGCTAGGGTTTAATCTTCTTCTCTTTGTCCCTTCTTCCCCTGGCCTTGCAGACCTTTATATTTCTGATGTCTTGTTTTGCCTCAGGGACTCTTGACTGGCTACTCCAAGAAGCAGTTATTTATAGCTTGTAGAAAAGTTAGGTGGCATCATACCCTTTTGTATTTTGGTGATAATTGAAGTTGTCTTTTTATTGTTGTTTTCTGCCCTTGCAGAAGAGCACTTGGCATTTCATTTTTCTTTTCTCATGATATTAGTTGGATATCTGAAAGCGTAATGCTATTTCTGTAAATTCTGTGGTGGAGGATAGCTGTTAACAATTTTACTTCATTCAAACCTAAGTGTTCTATATTATAGCATCCCTCTTTCAATTACCTAATCTAAATTGGAATTCCTCTCAAAATTTGAGGATTCAGTATTGATTTAGTTGTAGTTCCAAAATGGCTATTGCTTATAAAGATGCGTATACCATTTCCTTAACTTGACTAATAGAAATTTTACTCTGCTTACCAGTTTTACTGTGTTCTGCCTACAGGTGTTATTTATTGAGATTTTTGTTCCTAATCTGAATTCGCAGAATTTGTTGGAGTAGGAGTTGAAATGTCCTGTTTCTATTGACTCTACCCTGGGATGGTTTTTCAGCAGTTTCTAGTATCTGCTGTTTTTTTCCGTTTAAACCCTTTAGCTTAAAAACATCTGTATTTATTTAATTTAAATTTTATAGACTTGGAAGACAGATAAAAACTTGGATAACCTCTTCTGACGTGTTGAGTAGTGAACACAGCATTCTGTTGCGTTTTAACCTTTCACCTTCTTGGGTGTGACTGAATGGGTAGAATCTTTAGGGATAAAACTTTTACCAGCACTGCAACATAGGGTATCTGTTGTATGAATAGTGCATTGCACGGTCACTTATTCTGTGTGCTTCTTATCGGATTGTCAGGCTTTCTGGAAATACCTTCTTTAACATGGCTTCTTGTACAACAAGTTTTATGAAGCAGAAGTGAGGTGCTGTGACTTTTTGCCTGCATTTGGTGGACTGCATTATTAGAAGCCAAAACCAAGATTTAAAAACTTTACTAGTGTTTCTGCTACTTGTGCTTCTGATACTTCTGTACTGTATTTCAAAATCAAGTAGACCTCATGTGGATGCAGTAAAAACAACAAATTTTTATTTTTTTTTTTCCATGGAAAGTAATGTGTAAATATGTAGCCTGTGACTAAAATCTGAGCCAGAAGGCGGCTAACGTGCTTTAGTGTCAATAGCTCTCCAGTCTGTTAGTTTAGTCCCTAATATAGGTTAATGAACATGACTGGCTCTTTTATATAACTGTGCTGCTGGGGTGGAGTCAGCAGAGCTACTGCTAGCACTCGGGATGTGTTGTACAACTCTAATATCAGAGCTCATTAATTTGATGCCTTTTTTTTTTCCTAAACTTTTGTAGTGTGCCGGTCAAATAAAAGTCCGTGGGTCTGTCTGACGTGCTCAAGTGTCCATTGTGGAAGGTGAGTACAAGCTGTTAGTGTGCAAATCTTTTAAATCAGACCTTTATTTTTTCCCCTTGTTACTTGACTCTTAGGCAATTTGTGCAGTATTTTCCTGAATGCCTTATAATTCTCTGACATAAACCATTCATGATCTTATTTAATATTGTATGTTTATGCTAAACACACTTCTTAGCCATCTTAGGAGAATCCAGAGTTTATGCTCAATAAATTTTTTTTTCCAAAGAAAAAGTTTGCAGTGAATGGTGCTCAAAAAGCACCCGGAGGACTGCTAATTCAGTGGGTTATTGTACAGTTCCATTCTCTGAAAGATATTTCTATTGTAATAAGATTAATCCAATAAGAATTGCAAATCCAAAGTTGACACAGCTTATTTTGAGAAAACCAGCAACTGCCCAGTTTAGACAGAAAATACCTTAAATGTTCTGTGGTGTAGTTTCGTAACAAAATTATTGCCATAACATGTAAGGACTAGTTACTGTCAGAATTTCTTTGGAGTAAACTACTTTTTGTCTCTGCTAGTTGGAGTAGACCAGAAAAACTGGTAGAGGAATAATACAGTCAATGCTGTTATTTATGTCAGGATAATTGTAGAAAGCTTGCCGCTACATACAAGTTTGAGATGCACATAATAATGAGAATGCAGCTAGTGTTGATGTTTAGACAGTACCTGAGACGTGAATATGTTTTCATCTGTAGGGTAGCATCTGTGCTGCTGTGCTTTTATTTTGGAAGAGCATCATTAAGTGTAGTGACTGTCTTTTAAAGTGCATTCCATAAACTCTGGGTTTTGTTTCTTTGATCTGGGCAGGAATAAGTGCCACAATTTTAATAATGTCTCTTATTCAGAGTTTTCAGCACGACCTCCTTTTTTTTCCTCGTTTTTATTTATTAATTTATTTTAAAAATATGTACTTTGTGAGAGCTAAGAGAGGAGGGGCTACTTCATCTTACGTGATAGTGTGAAATAAACAGCTTGAAATATTTTCCTTGTTACTAATTTTATAAAAATACTGTCACTGTCCACATAGGAACTTTCTTGTGTGCGATTAGTAGACACTGAGTCAGTCTTAGTATATGCAGTTCATTTTGGTGTTTCAAACTGCTCTCGTCCTTAGAATGGAAAATAATCGAATGAGAAGAATGTAAGATAGCTTGTAATGGGAGCACTTTTGATCATGAAAACACAGCGTATTCTTTTGTTCAGGTAACATTTGAAATTGAAGGAAGAGAAATGGACCTTTTCAGATCTTCACTTGAAGTACATCCTCCAGGTTAGGGTCCTGGGGAATGTTACTGATTGTTAAGAGCAGCAGAGTATTTCTGATGGGAGCATAGCTTTCTGAACCTGCTGTTTGTACTGTCAGGCAGAAAACCAGCTCCTGCAAGCACAGCTGTCTCACTCAGGTTATGACAAAATCTCTGCCTGTTCTGCCAGCACAGCAATGTTGGTAACCCCGTGGCTTCCCTGCGGTAACTAACACAGCTGTGAGAGCAGAACTGTTTACACCTGCATATGAGAATAAGTGAAGAATACAAAGACCTTCATGTGGAGCCTGTGCTGTTCCTGTTGGTCAGGATTACCAACTTCAACGAGCAAGAAGTGGGAGAAAAGGAAGTTCACCTGAGTATCTGGCCATGCGCTTCTAAGCATCAGTGGTTTTCAGTTGATACTTGGGGCTCTTGTGTTTGTAATGCTGCTTTTAGTATTCAAGATGCTTAATTTTCTAGATTTAAATTTTGAGCATGAAGATGCTCATTGTGTCATCAAAAGTGCTGTAGAATTTTGGGGTTAGAAATCTAAGCCCTAGAGCCTTTCAAATTAGTAAACCGTATAGAATATGGAATGCTCTAATATTGAATTATGCTGCAGAATGGGAAAGCTTACGATAAATATGCTTTCATGGGGAGGTCAGTACACTGTTAATCACAGACGTGACGAGTGATGGGTGGAGAAAAATTTAAAGTCTTAAGAGAAGTGTATGGGAAAGCAGTGTGGTGAACTACCCACTTCACAGGCATGGAAAAAGGGAGCTAATGACTTTCTCAGTTGTGAAGGTGTTATCAAGCTGTTAACCCAGATCCTGGGGTTTGGTGCAGGGATGCCAGTTTGTGGTTGCTGTGAAGCAGATAGAGAGATTAATTTGGGCAACATGAGAGAGTAAAGAGATAAAAAGTTAGAAAATTTAACCAGTGATCTCACACAGATGACTTGCCTATTTTAATGCCTGTATAAATACTGGATGTTTGTTAGGCTGCTGCCTTTTTTTCCTTATTTTCAATGAACATTGGTCGAGTAAATGTTTAAGACTTTTTGATTTTCATTTGTTTTAGATATGTGAATGGCCATGCAAAAAAGCATTATGAAGATGCACAGATTCATATGACCAATCATAAGAAAACAGAAAAACAAGAGAAAGTTCAGCATACTGTGTGTATGGATTGCAGTAGTTACAGTACATACTGGTAAGGGTTTCAACACTGTAGTTTGACAATTTTTTACGTACTAGAAGATGAAAACTTGAGACTCTTGTGAAGCATTTTATTACATGTCTTTGAGCACTTTGTCTCTTGATTTCCAGACCTGACTGATTAAAAACACTTTAAGAAATAACCCTCTGATTTTTTGCATGTATATTGTAGCACTGGTTATGGCTGAACTCCTGCATTTCACATTATTTAGCAAAAAGTTTTTGAAATAAATGCCATTTCAGTATTTTGGAGTTGCTTCTATTTACTCTGGGGTATGTTGAGAACCTAACTTTCTAATTGCAAAAGCTGCTGTTTGGTTGCAAATATTCTTTCCATCAAATTGGTGAACTGTCACATATCCTTTATTTGTCAAAATATCAGAAGTTAATGTAATACGCTGTAGTTTCTGCCCAGGAGATGTGGACTTGAGGCGTCTATGTGTCTCTCTTGTTTGTTTTTTTCCCAATATTAATTTTTTTCTTCACTCTGAAATAAAGACTTCTTTTTGAGATTTGGTGCAACCTCTATGAGTTTGGGAAAGTGATGGATCCTGTTGGGAAGCAGCATCAACTCTTTGGCAAGACTAAATACTGGAATCACAGAAGCAATTGTTTTGACAGAAGAATTGCTTGGGCTGATTTATTGTATCGATTTCTTAGAGTGAGATATGAGCACTGTTGAGGGAGTTTTAATAGCTATGCTGGTAATGTCAGGTTCCCCAGTCTTCCTTGTTCCTCAAGAGAGCAAAGACTGGAAGCCTGCCGAAAGCAATGCTTTTGTGCGTTCAGCATCTTCCATCCTCTTCACTCCTAAGCAAAGCTCTTGACAGCTGCTTCCCTGTTTCCTGTTGGCTTCGTGGTTTCCCACGTATGCTGTTACTTGTGCAGTGTGGCAGTGCAGGATTTGAACAGTGCAAATCTTGGGAAAATCTGTGTTATGGTCTTGTAAAATTACTGAGTATATAGCTCCACTGAGGGGTGTTTTATTTAGATAATTGAGTATCTTTGCTGTACTTCATCGGGGAAAAATGTTTATGGACGTGTAGGCATCCAGTTTTGTGAGGAACAATTATTTAACAAATATTTTTGTCCCCTGCAAGTAAAATCACAATTAAGTGGTCTCACTTGAAGACATTCTGTTTGGAGCAACTAAAAAATTATTCAAGATGCTATGTGCAGCTGTACAGATGATAATCATAGAAGAAAGGTTTGAGTAGCTTTGTGATGTATGGAAATCATGCCTCTGTGTTATTTATGTGGCATACATTTTTATCTGCTTCTATGTGAAAACTTAAAATTTTTGTAAGTGATACATATGCATACGTTACCAGCATTGGAAGAGTTGTGGGAAGCTAATGTCACTTTCTCAATTAATGCTGTTAACAACTGAGTTCTACATTGTGGCTTTTTATTTTGTCTGAAGTATGACCTGCCTTCTAGTCCCTCCATGCATTACTGCCTTCAGAGTAATTTTAGCAGTGCATTTGACATCTTGATTATATCTCCATTTACTATGACAAGTAATAAACCCAACCTGTGGAAGCTTGTTAAGTTACACTAGCAAGTCAGAGCACCCTCCTGACCTTATCCCAAACCCTCTATGGGCATTGCAAAATGGCAACAGCCAAGCTGTGGACTACAGGATCTATCACTGAAACAAACTGTGCTTGTGAGGAGCAGGTAGGCACGCATTTAGGAAGCTCAGTGGTGTTTCACAGCATATTTGTGGTAGGACAGATGAGAAGCAGTTTAGCATATGATGTCTTTTCTGCTGTAATCAAAGTACAACCTGAGTCATCTGTGGATGAACTGGAACTAATTGTAGAGAGCTTTGCCTCGGGGAGTTCCTGTTGCGTATAGTTGACTAGCAAATTACAACTCTCCTATGCTAATGTGAAGCTGAACCAGTTTCAAAAGCAGTATTTACTTGCTTTCATTTAGGATATTTCATTTCCCCCCACACACTTGATAATCAGAAAAAGATACTTGGATTTGTTACTACGCTCATTTTTTTTTGGTGGAAATGAACTTAGATATGTGAGGGTGAAGCAGAAAACATTCAAACTGACTTCTAGCATTTTATTTCAGACAGTACTGTGGAGGCTGCTATCAGATAGTGTGTGCCAGTTAAAGCAAACAGTTGGGTGACTTTGAGTCATAACTAGCCACTGTGGAGATTGAATTTTGAAATGGTATTTGTTAGGTTCTTTGTTTAGACATGAATCCAGTAGGCGGTGCTGTGTTTATGCAATGATGGTTCTTTTAAGTGAACTTTCATTTAAAGATTAATATTTTATACTGGCAATGCTGGCAGGCCCAGTTTGAAAGTCAAGAAAATACCATCCTAAGACTTAATTGAGTTGTGCTTCTACTGTAAAAATAATGGAGATATTTTGATGCAGTGCTGTTTTTTGTATTTTTGTTTGCGGTTTTGTTTACTGCAGAGTCAAAGTACTCTTCTATTTTTATCCTGTGGATCCCAATTTACTGTATTCCTTAGCTTGCGTGTGAACGGCGCTCTTTCCTAAGCAGAAAACATTTAATACTTTGCTTTTCTTTGGCCGTGTCACAAACTTTCACACACTCATAAGAGCACAGCCTAGTGTTTCCTTAGCTGCTGTTGTCAGTCCAAGAGGAAGGAATACCACAGGACTGCTGAAGCTCCCGTGGTTTATGAAGTTTTGTTTCTAGTTCACATGCAGTCTTGTAAACCAAAACCAGATCAAGCAGTTGTCTGTAGTTACATTTCAGGGTGGAAGTCTAGGTGTGCCAGTTTTTTCACCTGATCACAAGCTTTCAACATAGCTCTGAAAGGAGAATGTTTCAGCTCTGATGGGACAGTGGTTAATTTTACTATTTTTTAATCTGAGATGAGGTTTTTATTGTATTTATGAATTTGGTAATGTTTGGAAAAATACAGGAATGCTTGAGGTATCATTTAAGTATTGGGCAGCTAGGGCTTTATTTTCCAAAGGGTTTTAATCTTTCTTTTATGTCCTCCTATTCAACTGTTCTGTCTTCACAGTGGAAAAGTTGAGAGAATGTTTATCTTTTATTTATTATGAGAGTACAACTCTCTTCTTGATTCTTTGGTCTCTTTCAAGACAGTAGATACAATACTAAATTTTCTGACTGAATTATGAGACCCTAAGCACTTCTTGGAGATAATCAGCCTTTCGGTTAGTTCTAAAGTACAGAACTTGGTTTTTTTTTCTCTTCAAATCATTGTATGAAGCTTTCTCCTGTTGTGTTAGGGTTGGTTTTCTGTGCATGAAAAGTAAAGTGATAGGTGTAAGAAGCCTGCTTTCAGAAATACGTTTCCTGAAAGAAGGCTCTTGTGAAATTGTTTTCCCCGTGCTAGTGCACAGACAGTTGGTTAGCACAGAAGAAGAAAGACTGCCTTGTTTATGTGTTTGCATAATGTGTTTCCCGTGTTCATTTAATCCCAGGCACAAGTCAGATTTCTGACCCATTAGCCAACTTGTTATCTCTTAAAGGCATATGGTTGTGCAGATGTCCCATCCTGTCAGTCTGTTGTCCCAGACTCATGTCAAAATAACTAAGTACCAGGGACTTAAAAAAATTCCCTTTTTCCTTTTTTTTTTTTTTTTTTGAGCATCTGAAAACGAGGTTGCTTAGGATCTTTGTTTTGCATTCTTCAGTCAATGGAAATTAAAGACAGTAAAACTTGAGTTCTTAGTTCACTCATATAAGGTGTTAGCACAACTAAGGAAAATTGTATTTTCTTAATTTTTCTTGTCCTGTAATTCTTCAAATCTAATCAGGACTTTTAAACGTAGTATGAAGTTCTGTAACCTCCCAAAACAGACAGCACTAAGCATAAGTGTTTCCAGAGCAGCTCATGCATTTACTGACTTACTGCCATTTTAGCAGCAAAGGAGGCCAGAAAGACCAGACCTTGGAGGTGGTAGAGGTGCTAAAAATAGAAAGTGTATAGAGAGAAAAATACTGTGCAGAATTTGGAATTTGTACTGCACAATTGCCATTAAAAGCGTAACGTAGAACTCCTTTATGCAAAAAAGGTATGTAGTTAATTTGTGATAATCCTGAAGAGGATCACAAATTTAAACATTTGATTTGAATGTCAGCTTCACCTATAGGAAGTGATCTCTTAGCAGTTCAAGGTGGTTTGGCTTAGTAAATTTTAAGCCATTAATGCATAAACTACTTTGTGTGCTGTTTACTTTGTTTAACCAAAATAGATTAGTAGTGGTGCTGTTATTTCTCATAGTAGTACGAATCCTCAGTGTTGCAAGAGGGGTGGTCTAAAAAATCTACCCACTAAAAAGAGAAATATAAGAACCCTGTCTTGTTTTTAAGTGAATCTTAAAACTACTTTTCCACTATTGCAAGGATCCTGACATTTGGTGACGTATTTGGTTTTGTTCCCCCATCTTGGGGAAAGTGTGAACTTGCGATTTGGTGTGAAGATGTGACTGGTACGTGAGATTGGACTAAAAATAAGGTTAACATGATCTTTAGGGCGTGGGAGCAAGTGTTAAATCATCTTTCAGCAATAAGTTGGCTTAGAGGCTTTCAGTGAGCTTGCATCTGCTTTCATTCCCCATTTGCGGCCGTCAGTAGCTACAGAACTAGACTAGCGATGTTAATTGTACTGGGATAGCTGGGGGCGTGGCCACGCTGGTATTAAGGGGCAGTTGGGCTGTACTGAGCCCACCTACACAGTATTTACCTCTCAGCTGATCGGGGTAGTTTGCTCTGATGGTTGCCCTTGAGGTGTAGTGTTCTGTGAGTGGGAAATGCAGGAACACCTTGTTAGGTCATTGTAGGTGACTGATAAAGATGTATAGGACTACTTAAAACATAGCTGAAAAATAAGCATGTTTACAGACTACTTGCCCCTCACAAACTAATGAGGTCTGTGGCAATGTTTTTGGATTTTTAGAAAATAATTTACTGGCAATAGCTACCTTAATAATTCTAGATCTTGCATAAGTATCCTTAACTGCTGCATTCAGCATTTGGAAATCTTGAAAGTCATTAATTTCTCTTCTCAGAGGCAAAAGCCAACAGAAAGCATGGACAGATTGGTCTTACAGACTCCTTTTCGTGGCAGGGGCCTTTACTTTCTCAACTCTGTAGTCTCTTCAGGAATTTGAAGATGCAATTGAATTTGACCATGGCTCGGTATGTGTGACACCAAGCCTGCTGGCAGGAGATGGGATACACCTATCCAAGCGTGGGAAAAGGATCTTCTCACAGGAGTTAGCTGGCCTTCATTGAGAGCTTTAAACTAGAATCGAAGTGGGAGGGGGACAAACCCAGGACTACTCGAGGGGAAACATACCGGTGTTGGAGGCGATATCCATGCCTCGAATTAGGTGCATATGTGCCAAAGCCAGTACCATGGGCAATAAACAGGAGGAGTTAGAAGCTGTTATACACCAGGGAAACCATGATAGAATTGCCATCACAGAAACGTGATGGGATGACTTGCATGGTTGGAGTGCTGCAATGGATGGCTCTCAGCTCTTTAGAAGGAATAAGCAAGGAAAGAGAGGTGGAGGGGTGATGTTGTATGGTAAGGAGTGCTTTGACTGTCTCGAATTCAATGGTAGACACACCAAGGTGGAATGTCTATGGATAAGGATAAAGGGGAAGGCCAGTGAGGCTGATAACCTGGTGGGAGTCTGCTACAGACCACTCGACCAGGATAAATACACTGACGAGACATTCTTTCAACAACTTGGAGATGTCTCACGTTCACTAGCCCTTGTTCTCCTGGGGGACTTCCAACTTACCAGATGTCTGCTGGAAGTACAACACAGGAGAAAGGGGACAGTCCAGGAGGTTTCTGGGATGTGTGGATGACAACTTTTTGTTGCAGCTGGTAAGCGAGCCTACCAGGGGTAGTGCCCCACTAGACCTACTGTTTATGAACAGGGAAGGACGCTGGTTCGGAGAGTCCCTTGGGAAGCAGCCCTCAAAAACAAAGGAGCCTGGGAAGGGTGGGCTTACTTTAAGAATAAAATTATCAAGGCACAGGAGCAGGCTGTCTGTATGTGCCAAAAAATGAGCTGGCGGGGAAGAAGACTGGCCTGGTTGAGCAGACAGCTTTT
>VWZK01022225.1:575-22455 GCA_013396935.1 Baryphthengus martii
AAAATCACACTGGGAGGATCCCAGCACCAGATCCTCCCAGTATGAGGGTTTTGATGCTTCCCTCAAGACCTTCAACTCTGCTTTGTGTCTGCATGTGGTCCCCCCACCATCCAACCCAGGGGTGCTGCTTGGCCGTGGAGACCCCCAGCACTTTCTTCTGCTGGAGCACCCAGACCCAGAAGGGACGTGTGGGTACAGGAACACACCTGGGGCAGAAACCTCACTCTGTAGCCAGGCAGGAGACCCTGTTCAGGCCCAGGGAGGAGATGTGGTGGCTCAGCCAAGCCCAGCACTCTGTGTCACCAGGCAGGGGACGTGGTGGGGACCAGGACTTACCTCCGCTTGCGGTTCTTGTGAGCCTGAAAGAGAAGACACCAGGCATCAGACCCTGACTTGTGAAGGGTCTCAGGGGCTTGCAAGCACCCAAAGGGTCACCCAAAGGTGGGTGCCACAGCAAGGACACGGGCTTTACCATGAGGAAGGTGTAGTCATCCTCCTTGAGATCCTTCTGGAGCTGGCGGGCTTCGCTGAGCAGGGTCCGGCAATCGTCCGACAGTTGCTTCATCTTGCCCTCGATGAGGTCGTGCTTGTGCCGCATCTCCTCCTGCAGCTGGGCCAGCAGAGCCTGCTCCTCATCCCTCAGGAACTCGTGCAGCTTCTCAAACTCCTTCTTGATCTGCTCCTCCAGCCGTATCGCTTCCACCTGCCCCGGGTGGAGACATCAGCACCACCCTTTGGAACCCTCAGCACCTCTGGGCTTCTCCTTGTCCTTCCCCTAAACACTCCTCTGGAGCCTTCAAACCAGCTCCAGTGCTCAGGGACTTACTGGTCCCACTGGGACCCTTCTAAAATCAGTGTCCCTACTGCCACGGCCAGCGCAGCTCCACCTCCTGGTCCTCAGTTCTCCACCCGAGTCCTTCCTCCCGCCTCCAGCATCGCTCTCCTCAGTCAGGGATGGGCTCCACCCCAGAACCAACCCCATTCCTACCCAGGGCCTGTCAGGATCAGGCCCATTCCCTCCCTGCCAGGAGGAGGGACCACGCACCTGGTTGTGTTTGAAGATGGACTCGTAGGAGCGATGGACGGTCCCGAAATCTTTCGCTTTATCCCGCAGGGAGGTCTCCATGTTCTTCAGCTTGGCCTGAGGAGAGGAGACACCTTCAGGACCCTCTCGAGCCTCCGCCCAGGGTTTCCCATATGGAAAAAGACCATCAAAACCCAGCAGGATGAAGCAAAGCAGGATCCTGGCTCAACTCACCCTCTCCTCTCCTGCAACCAGGGGGAGGAGGAATTTCACTTCGCAGCGAATCCTCCCCCGTGAGGTTTTTAAGCCTTTCCACCGATGCACCGTCAAGTCCCTGCGTGTCCCAGCGCCAGCAGAGGCCACTGCCCTGCTCCCAGGGCGGCTGGACACCGTGGGCAGGCTGACAAGCCTCGGGAAACAACAACCCCACAGCTGCCGCCCCGCGACATTTGAAATTTGGCTCGGTCCCCACGGGTTGAGTCAGGGCGGCAGCGGCTGCTTTGCCGGCCGGGAAACACGGCGGGTCTTGGAACGATGCCCGGCTGCCGGCCAGAGCTCGTCTCCTCCTCCTCCTCCACGGCCCATCCTGCCCCGCAGGGCTTGGGGTTGTTCTCCCCATCTCGCATCCCTCCCCGACTCGGGGAATTGTGCAACCCCCCATCCCAAAATAACCACTCCCAGCTCCCAGGCGCTGCCGCAATAACCCGACTGCCGCAATAACCAGCGTGGCCGGATCCAGCCCGGCATGGCGGGGGATGAACCGGCCGAACAAACACGAGGAGAAGGAGGATCTGGCCGTTCTCCAAACCCCCTCAGAGCATCACCCCGCAGAGCCCTGCGGGTGATGGGTGGCACCGGGTGGCACCAGGCAAGGGAGAGCATCAGGGATGCTCCTGGAGGGATCCACCCTGGCTCAGCCCGGCACACCGGCGGGTACAAAGCACGTCGCGAGCGAGCCAAAGGCGTGCGCTGGCGAGCTTTGCGCCGGGGCGTGCGCCGGCTGCGCCCCTCCAGATGCCCTGGGGTGCTTCTCCGTGCCACCAGCATCCCGTGAGTCCCAACACCCCACTTCTCCCGAGCGTCCCTCACCCTGAAATCCACCGCCGTCTCCTGCACCGGCCGCAATTTGTGCCCTTCGTGTTGCTTGGAGCTCTGGCAGGCGAAGCACACGAGCTCCTTGTCCTCCAGGCAGAAGAGTTTGGCTTCTTCTCGATGTAGGGGACAGAGGGTGGCCGCTTGACCCCGCCGCTGCCCTTCCTCCTTGAGGATCATCTCCACCAGGTTGTTGAGCGTGTGGTTGACCCGAAGGTCGTCGAAGGAAGCGGCCTCTTTGCAGACGGGGCAGACGTGAGCCCCGTGCTCCCAGGAACGGCTCACGCAGCCCTTGCAGAAGTTGTGGCCGCAGCCAAGAGTCACGGCTTCCCGAAAAGGGTCGTAGCAGATGGGGCACAGCAGCTCTTCCTTGAAGGTGGCAGTAGAGGACGAGGTCGTGGCCACCGAGCCGCTGGTGGAGGCGCTGACTCCCTTCTCCATGGAGCTGTTGAGAGAGAAGCTGGAAGGATGGATGAAAGGAACCCGGAGTTTCTGAAGGCCTCGGGTGGAGAAACAGCCCCGTTTCTGACGCAATCGCTTTCCTGTTTGTGACTCACCCCCCTGCTCCCTCCCCGGGCAGGCACCTTCCTGAGTGACACCGGCCCGGGCCACTGACAGCCACCAAAGGGCGGGCAGGCTCCGGTCATCCCGCCGGGATGAGCCGGGACCGCGGGGAAGGGACCGGGAGCGGCCGGATCCTGCGTGGGGCAAACCCCGGGAACCCAGATCCCAACCCCCGGGGCTGCTTCCCGGGACTGGGAACCCTCCCAACCTCGGGGCTGCTCCATCGCCCTGACCAGGACCCTTCAACCCCACGGTTGCTCCGCTGCCCGGGACCGGGATCCCCCCAACCACGGGGCTGCTCCGGGGACCGGGATGCCCCCCTCAATCCCCGGGGCTGCTCCGCTGCCAGAGGACCGGGACCTCCCTCACCCCCGGGTACCCGGACCCAGACCCTCGCCCCCGGGACTGCTTCGCTGCCCCCTCCCAGACCCCTACCCCGGGTGCTCGGACCCCGACTCCCAACCCCGGGGCTGCTGCGGTGTCCGGACCGGCCGGACCCCACGTGGGGCAAGTGCCGGTACCCAGACCCCAATCTCCGGGGCTGCTCCGCTGCCCGGGACTCGCTCCATGCCCGGGTGCCCAGACCCAGATCCTCGCCCTCGGGACTGCTCCGCTACCCCCTCCCAGACCCCTACCCCGAGTGCCCGGGACCGGGACCCTCACTCTCGGGGCTGTTCCAGTTCCCGGACCAGGACCCTCCCAATTCCTAAGGCTGCTCCGCTGCCCGGATCGGACCCCCCAAACCCCGAGGCTGTGCCCGGTCCCAGATCCGCATCCCGGGTGCCCGGTCCCAAACCCCCACCTCCGGTGCCCGGAACCGGACTCCTACCCCCGGGGCAGCCCCGGTGCCCAGTGCCCCAGAGCCAGTGCTGCTCCAGTGCCCGGACCAGGGCCCCCTCGACTCCCGAGACTGGTCCAGTGTCCAAACCCTCCTCCCAGGGGGCAGCCCCGGTAGCCCTGCACTCGCCGGTTCCCGTGCACGGGGGGTGTTCACCGGAGGAGTTGGCGGGGGGGAAGGGGGTTTGAGGTCCTACCTTTCGAGGGGCGAGGAGCAGCGCCTGTAGCGGNAGGGTGGTGAGAGCCTGGCCCAGGTTGCCCCCAGAGGTGGTGGAAGCCCCATCCCTGGCCCCATTGCAGGGGAGGTTGGCTGGGGCTCTGAGCAACCTGCTCCAGTTGCAGATGGCCCTGCTCCCTGCTGGGGGCTGGGACCAGATGACCTTGGAAGGTCCCTTCCCACCCAAACCAGTCTGGGATTCTATGACCCCAGGATCTGGCACCTCAGCAGTGCCAGGAGCCCAGCACATTGAGCTTAGATGTGCTGGGTGGTGTCTACTGTTCATCCCTGCCTTCCCTGCCCCCACCCCCAAACCTTTCTTTGCCTTCCCCTCTCTCAATCTCAGCTTTTTCGGTTGCATTTGTGGATCCTGCCGTGAGGAACGTGTCCCATGGGATCACCCTGGTAGGGACCAGGAGGAAAGGGAAAAACTATTCAAGGCCACAGATGCTCAGTGAGCTCAAAAACAAGCAGTGATATTCTGCTCTGGGGTGAGAAATTGTTTATACCTTGTTAGCATTGGAAAGGGGAGTCAAGGCTAAAGATAAAGCTGGCCAGGAAGCCTGGACTGGGAACGAGATACAACTGGTGTGAACCCAAGGGGTGGATGTGACAAAGCTCTCCTGGAGATAACTCTGCTGATAGCACCACTTTGGCCTGATATTGCCCTGGAAATGAAGAATTTAGGGGCAGATGCAGCAGCACTGAGATGGATGGATGGATGGATGGATGGATGGATGGATGGATGGAAGGAAGGATGGAAGGATGGAAGGATGGAAGGATGGAAGGATGGATGGATGGATGGATGGATGGATGGATGGAAGGAAAAGGTTTAATAATCCCCAGTTGCAGACGCAGCTTCAGCTCAAGGCTGGGAAAAGCTGTACCCTGGTCCCAGGTGCTCACTGCGCTTCCCCGGAGCAGGACACGCTCAGGTCCATCCACGGTGTGTTCACCTGTGGGGAGAAGTATCCTGAGCAGTGGTCCCCTCCCATCTCTGGGACCTCTGCATCGGGCACCCACGGTGGGGTGTCCGCAGCCTGCACTCACCTGGAGCTGATGTACTCCTTCAGCAGCAGGCACAGCTCCAGGTTCTGCGCCCGCAGGACGGCTGCTTCCGTGAGGAGGTTGGCTCTATGTGTGAGGACATGGCTGGGCAAGGAGAGCAGAGTTGACATGATCAGTGACAGAATAACAGCATCTCAGCCTGGCAGGGGTGGGAAGGTCCCTCTGNTCAGAGGTGGTCTCCCTGGGGCAGGAGAACCTCTCTCACCCTGGTGCTCACACTTCTTCATGCTCCCCAGGAGACCACTGGTCTTTTTGGCCCCACAGCACCATTGCTGGCTCATGGGGAACTTGCTGTCCCCCAGCACTCCCAGGTCCTTCTCCACAGAGCTGCTTCCCAACAGTCCAATCCCTAACCCCAGTCAGTGCCAGTCCTGCTGCAGTTCCCCCAAACACACCACCCACCTGCCCCGTCCCCAACACCTCTGCCAGGTACTCACTAATATTCCTCCAGTGCTGCTCCCAGTGCATCCCACAGCTTCAACGTCGGCTCAGGGATAACACGTGACAGGGCTTCCCAGTACTCCTCGTCCTTGGAGCTGTCCCTTACCTGTAGCATCTCCTTGGCTGATCCATCCTTCCTGGGGGACAGAGAACATTTTAGGGAAGGGGTTGTACCTCTGGACTGGGCACTGGGAAGTCCACCCCTGGAATCCTGGGATCAGCTTTGGGCCCCTCCCTCCCTCCCAGAACAACCCGGAGGGGCTGGAGCGTGGCCAGAGAAGGGCAACGGAGCTGGGGAAGGGTCTGGAGCAGGAGTGTGGGGAGGAGCGGCTGAGGGAGCTGGGCTTGTGCAGCCTGGAGCAAAGGAGGCTCAGGGGAGACCTTCTGGCTCTCAAGAGGACCAGCCCCAGAATCTGTGCTGAGCACCATCACCATTTTCACACCAGTAGGCAGGACCCTACAGCCGGTACCTGCCTGCCCCATGGCTTTGCTTCCCTCCTCAGGCTGCTGGTCATCACCTGCCTTGTTCTTCTCACTCAAGCACCATCTGTACCCCCTTGCCCTGGTGGGATCCTCCTCACCCCTCTGTCAGGACAATAATCACCCCCAGCCCTCCCAGGACACTCCCAGTTCCCCTCTCTTTGCCCCACTCTGTCCCCCTCCCAGTGACAACAGCCCCTCTCTGCCCCTGCTCCTACCTCAGCTTGTCAAACTCCTGCACAAACACTTTCAGGACCTTCAGGACATCGTCAGTGTGGATGTGGACAGAGGGACAGGAGCTCAGTGAGCTCTGAGGGGATTTGAGCTCATCCTGCTGGGCACTGGATCCACCATCCTCTCTGTCCTCAGCCGGATCCGTGACATCTTCTCCACCCAGGCTGACCTGGCTCTGGAGGGAAGGAAGGTCAACAAGGTGGGCACTGTGGCTTCCACCACCCCCTCCTCCCCCAGAGCCACCTTCTCCCTGGGAGCTTCCAGCTCTCACTCAGCAAATTTAGGGAGCTGAGGCAAAAATTCCTGTGCAGCCATGGCAGAAGATGACAATTCTTCTATCCTGCCTGGTCACGGGGAAACATTTCGAGGTCAAAACATTGGTTCTCCTCTCTGTCTTCTCGGGATGTTCAGGAGATGTTCTGTTCCTGCTTCCCTGGATCCCGGGGACCCCACTGCTGTCCCTGGTGGTCCCACCTGGCTGACAGACACCTCCTGGGCTTTGTACTTCAGGAAGAAATCCATCAGCTGGTACAGATCATCCTCACTGTCGACCTTGAGGGCCTGAGGAGCAGAGGAACCAGGTTAGCGTCCCTCAGAGACGTCAACAGGAGGGAGAGTGAAAGGAGGGTGTCTTTTAGTGACAAGACAAGAGGAAGCGGTGTCCAGTTTCCCCAGGGGAGGTTTCAGTTGGAGCTGAGGAAGAATTTGTTGCCCTTTGGGGTTGTCCAAGCGTGTGCCAGGCTGCCCAGGGCAGGGCTGGAGTCCCCCTGCTCCCTGGAGGGGTTTCCAAGGCGTGGAGCTGTGGTGCTGAGGGACAGGGCTCAGGGGTGCCCTGGCAGGGATGGGGCAGCACTGGGACTCCAGGACCTTCACGGGCTCTTCCAACCCAAACAACTCTATGACTCTGGCAATGCCACACAAGGCAGGAACGAGTGGTAAGAGGTGGTCAGTGTGGGACAGCCGGAGGTACCGGTGGATAGGAGAGTCTGAGGACAGGCTGGAGGGGCCCTGAAGATGTTTAATTCATCACCCAGGACGGTCTTGAGCTGAGAAGCATCTGACCACCTTGCTTCATACCCTCCAGCCGTGCTCCTCCTCCCCCAGCGTCCTCCCAGCAGCCCAGGAGGACCTCTCTGGGGCATCCCAGTCCTACACCACATGAATACAGAGCAGAAATCTTTCCCTTATGACCACCGAGGGATGGACCAAGCCAAAACTCACAGCAAAGATGGAGTCGAGCTTCATGAGGACATCCTGGTGCCTCCTCGGCGTGCGCAGGGGCCTCAGCCGCTTGCCCACAATGAGGAAACCCTTGGGAGAGAGGCAGAGAAACGGGGTCTCCATCTCCACCCAGAAGCCAGATGATTCCACAGTCACCAGCACAGTGATGTCAACAGGACCTCAGGATGTGAAGCTCTCGTTGATGGGGAACAGCCTTGCAGCATCAGATGCAGCAGGTTTTCCTGGGCTGCTTCTGCCCTGGGGAGGTTGGGTTTGGGCAACGGGGCTGTGCCGGCCGATACCTTTTATTAACGTCACAAATGGGCCACACGCAGTGGAAAGACTTGGAGATCTTGGAGGTTTGGGTCACCCCAACCCCACCGCTTCAGGCTGGGGCAGAATGGCTGGAAAGGGCCCGCCAGAAAGGTCCTGGGGGGGTTGGTCACCAGGTGGCCAAAGATGAGCCCGAGAGTGCCCAGGGGGCCGAGAAGCCCCCAGCATCCTGGCTGGGGCAGCACTGGGGGGGCAGCAGGGCCAGGGCAGGGATCGTCCCCCTGCACTGGGCACTGGGGAGGCCGCCCCTGGAANGGCTCTTTCAACCAACCAATTCTATGATTCCGTGATGCTCCCCCAGCCCATGGGCAGCTCTCTGACCACAGGCCACTTGCCACGGTGAGCCAGAGCCATGCAGAAACTTTCACCCCAAGCCATGGTGCTCAGATGAGACCCACTAGAAGCTGGAGCAGCCAGGGGACAGCACACTCGCCTCCTCCTCAAGCAACGTGCTACATCATCACTCACCAACTCATCGCTCATGAGCTCCAGGATCTTCTTGGCCGTCTTCTTGGAGATGTTTCGCAGAGGTGTGACTCTATCCTCAACCTTCGCTACGTTTTCTTTTCCTCCTTCTCCACTGCTCAGTTCTTCCTCCTCCTTCTGCCCCCCTTCCTCTTCCTGTCCTCCAGAGCTGCCCCCTGAAACATGGAGCAAGATGGGTGAGAAAAAAAACTGTGGTGCTTGGCCGGTGCTCCCTGGTCCCATCACTGCAGGAGACATCTGGGAAATGCGAATTGTTCTCTCTGACCTGGAAAGCACCCCAAAGTTCTTGGGACAGCAGTTGGCTCTTGGTTGGCTTGTCTGGGACTGGGAACACTGAGAAAAGTTCATTGGAAAGATCTCCAAGTTGGTTTGGCATGAGACAGCTCTGAGCTGGGGACACCCGCTGCCTGGGGTCGCAGTGTCACCCCTGTAAGATCATCAGATCCCAGACTGGTTTGGGTGGGAAGGGACCTTCCAAGGTCATCTGGTGCCATCCCCCTGCAGGGAGCAGGGCCATCTGCAACTGGAGCAGGTTGCTCAGAGCCCCAGCCAACCTCCCCTGCAATGGGGCCAGGGATGGGGCTTCTACCAAGAGATCCCACCTTGCGATGGCAAGGACAGGAGTGACCATAAGGGCTGTCACGGAGGAAGGCGAAGATCTTCCAGTGCCACCAGTGTGACAAAAGCACTGGGCATCCCACCTGCCAGGACCTCCTCAGCCAGCCTGGTCGCCATCCTCTTCTCCTGATAACGCCCAAGGGGGCCGACGTTGTCCAGGAACCAGTAACGAGGCTCTTGCCAGGGCAGTCCCAGTTGCTGGGTGTGGATGACGCGATCGGCGTCCAGGGCTTTCCGAATCAACCCTTTGGCTTCCTCCTCGTTCATGAGCCAGACCTCCGTGAACTTGTCGGCGTCGCTGAGAGCAAAGTGCCTGCACAGGAGGGAGATGACCAATGAGAGGAGGTTCTGTGACCCAAAACATTGAGTCACCTCCTCCTGCATCTCACTTGGGAGCTCCAAGGCCTCTTCATGGGTGGATGTCCACGCAGACCTCACCTCATCCTCCTCTGCACCTCCTTGCAGTGCTCCCTGATGCAATCGCAGTTGTCTGCCAGGCTCTGGTTGTCCTCTCGGTACTGCTTCTCTTGGTTGGCCAGTTTTGTTCTCAGGTCATTGAGTAAGCTGTGGAGCCTGGAAGAGGGACAGCAAAGCTGGGCATCTCCAAAGAGGCACCATCAAGCTCACTGAGCTTCTATGAAGGCTTTGGGACCTGGGGCTGCCTCATGATACACCTGGCACAAGTTGGCCATGATCAGCCTACTCAAAGTGCTCTGGAGATGGCCCTGTCCTGGGGTAACCCCCAACCAGGGGTGGGGTGGGACAGAGCTCGTTGACCTGCTCTAGGTGATGGGGCTCCACAAAAAAGTGCCATGTGGGAGGTGATGGCAGCGAAGGCAGAGCCCATCTTCCAGGGATGGTTTTGTACCGGTTGAGTTTCCTCTTCTGCTGGGATCTGATGATGGTGTTCTCCTCATCCCGCTTCTTAAGCACTTGAAGGTTGTACTTCAGCTTCTCCTGGTTCAGCAGGTAGACGGCTTTCATCTGCTGGAGCTGCTTCTCCAAGTTCTGGCATTTCCAACGACACAAAACCAAGCTGTGCCGTGAGCAAAGGCCATGCCGCAGCCTGGATCCTACCGATCCTGTGTCTCCAAACCCCACCTTCCCATGCACGTTTCCCCAGGACACCCCTGGCCACACGGCATCACTCACAGGTGAGTAATGGAGGTGCTGGTTGTCCATAAGGACACGGCCCGGGGCCACGTCTGGAGAAGAGACTGAGGTTGTACCCAACTTTCACCCAATGGGGCACCAATTTGAGCCTCTCTCCTCAGCTTAGCTGCTGGTTTTCAGGTCAGTTTTAGCTCAGAGGTCTCCTGGGTAGCCCTGAGTACAACAGAGAGTGCACCGACAACCTGGGAAGACACCCAGAAGCATTCCCACCAGGCCAGGGTCATAGGTCGGCTGGAGAAAAGATGGAGGTAGATCCCAGCAGGGCCAAGAGACCTTCTCCTTTCAGCAGATGAAGGAAAAATGGGGCCTAAATCGCCTACTTCAAATGCTGGTTCCCATCTAGTGAAAGTGGGGAGTATAAAATAGGTGGGGAGAGGCTGGCCCAGGTTGCCCCGNGCAAACCTCCTAGACATCAGCCCTAGCCCTTATTTCCCCAGTTTTTCTAGGAGGACATCCCACGGGACAATCATTGAGCCTTTCTAAAGCCCGTGGTGTGCCAGGACTGTGCTCCTCCAGTGCACACCCTCCTACCTGAGTAAGGACAAACTGACAAGAGCTCTCACACTAAGTGGACCTCACGGGCATTACAGAAATCATGGGTCTGTGGGAGGTGTCAGAGAAAAAAGGTCACATCTCCTGGGCCAAGACCCAACAAAGGAGGAAATTGGGCCGATCTGAAATGCTCTGATGTCAGGACACTCACATCGTTCAATCCTCCCATCAACTGTGAGGCCAGAAGTAGCAACCCTCTTGGCTTTCGCAGGTGCTTCAGACACCCTAAAGCTACAGTTGATGTCCTACAGACCTCTGAGAGCCAAAGGCAGATGGACACTGTACTGTAGGAACCCATGGAGAAGAGAGACCAACAGCTCCATCACCCTGTCAACACGAGGCTGGACTCTGCATGCTGAAGAGCTGAGGTTACCAGAAACCAGCTGCAGCTTTCGCACCATCCTGCTGCCCCACCGAGCCATCTACACCCAGGAAAGCCCAGGGAGATGTTCTCCACCACCTCCCCACGTGGCAGAGCCCAGCCCGTTCGGTACCTGCACATCGTTCTCCAGCTGCATCTTCATGTGGTTATACTCCTGCTCATCCTGCACCCGCAGCTGATGCAGCTGCTTCTCGTACTCCTCCACCTTCCTCACCCGGGCGTGAAGGTATTCCAGCTATGGGCAAAAGGAGAACGTCGTCCCTCAGTGGGGACAGCTTCCTTCCATGACCACTGCTCCTTTGGTCAGCTCAAAGCAAGGGCAGCCAGGGAGAATTCCACTGCAGAGCTGGCTGAAAAACTGCCTCTCTGCTCCCCAAGTTCCTGAGGAATCACTTGACTTGATGTACGTGGGTCTTTCAAACAGCCCTGTTCTGGAGAGCAGAGCTGGTCCTCACAGCCTTTGGTCTCCCACTCCCAGAAGGAGCTGGAGGGGCTGGAGCGTGGCCAGAGAAGGGCAACGGAGCTGGGGAAGGGGCTGGAGCAGGAGTGTGGGGAGAAGCGGCTGAGGGAGCTGGGCTTGTGCAGCCTGGAGCAAAGGAGGCTCAGGGGAGACCTTCTGGCTCTCCACAACTCCCTGACATTCAGGAGCTTGGAGCCAGGGAGGGTTGGGCTCTGCTCCCAAGGAACAAGCAGCAGGACAAGAGGAAGCGGCCTGGAGTTGCCCCAGGNGTGCTGAGGGACAGGGCTCAGGGGGGCCCTGGCAGGGATGGGGCAACATTTTGGATTCCATGACCTTGAAGGTCTTTTCCAACCAAAATGATTCTCTGATTCTAAATCTCACTCAGACCTCACCTCCTGGGCGTTGTGGGCCTGGATGGCTTCCTCCCACTTCTTCCTGTTGTTGTCCAGCAGCTCTCGCCGTTCGAGCTCAAACGTTTTCTGCAAGGGAGACAGAGCCCTTCACCACCATGTAGGCACCAACTCTTGCCAACCTGATGTCAGTCCAGGCCAGGAGCCTCCAGGAGAGGATTAGCTGCAGACTGCTGCTGCCGTCTGAGGAACACTCACTGGCCTGATCTCTCTTCTCCATGTGAGGACCCCACCAGCCTAGACCTCACAGTGTGACCCTGTGGCCACTGGTGCTGCCAGCCACCCAGAGCTGGGAGGGATGCTGTGGGTCGTGGGTAGCGCTGTGAGATGACTGGAAATCACTATTTGATGGTCAGCAGTGAAGCTTGGTCAGACAGACACCTGATTCCACTGAAGAAGACATTAAATGGGGGAGATGCCTTCAAATGCAGATTTGATCCACTAAGGTCAAACAGAAGGTCAGGCTGAAGAACCACAATGGTCCTTTCTGGCTTTTAGAGACAGGAATAATCAGCCATGGAGCAGTGACAGCTTTCACGTGCCACCAAGCTGCTCTGCACCAAACCACGGGTCACGCAGACCACGGTGCAAATCAGGTCTCTTCTCCCAAGAAATAATTGACAGGACAAGAGGAAGCGGCTTGGAGTTGCCCCAGGGCAGGTTGAGGTTGGAGCTGAGGAAGAATTTGTTGCCCTTTGGGGTTGTCCAGGCGTGTGCCAGGCTGCCCAGGGCAGGGCTGGAGTCCCCCTGCTCCCTGGAGGGGTTTCCAAGGCGTGGAGCTGTGGTGCTGAGGGACAGGGCTCAGGGGTGCCCTGGCAGGGCTGGGGCAGCGCTGGGACTCCAGGACCTTCAAGGTCTCTTCCAACCCAAACAACTCTATAATTCTGTGCTTCATCTGTTTCTTCCTCCACTGATCACCTCAATCTGCAGGAGTTTGTGACGATAAGTCTTCAGCATGAGCCTGATCTGTTCCTCCATCCTCTCCAAAAGCAGGTCGATATCTTCTGACTGCTTCTGGATGGCCTGCACGTATTGCTCATCTTTGTTTTTCAGCTCCTGGGGAAGGAGAGCAGATGCTGAAATCAGAGAGAAGGATTTGACCAGAAGTCCTCAGAGGCGAACTGAGAGGGTAAGACCCAGATGCTGATTTTTCCAAAGGAGAAGAGGTGATGAGCGCAAAGAGGCAGAACATCAGGAGGTAGGTAGGAGGGAAGATGAGAGAAGAGACAGAATAGCAGGGGTTGGAAGGGACCTCTGAAGATCACTGAGTCCAACTCCCTGCCAGAGAAGATCATCACTGCTAAAAAGTGCAGGTGAGATAGAGTGGGAGGTAACGTGCCAGGAGACACACCAGAGCTTCTCCAGAGGGCAGGGGACCTGCTGTGAGAAAGGTTTTCTTCCCTCTAGAAAAACACTCCTCTATTTCTGCTCCTCAATCTTGTTTAGACTGCATTATCTGGAGACCTGCCAGTGTGTCCTGCTGCTCCCAGGGTCCTGTGCGTCCGTCCTTGGACACCGAGCAGTGCTCAGGGCACCTGATCTGCTGAAGAAGTGTCTGGAGCAGGAGTGTGGGGAGGAGCGGCTGAGGGAGCTGGGCTTGTGCAGCCTGGAGCAAAGGAGGCTCAGGGGAGACCTTCTGGCTCTCCACAACTCCCTGACATTCAGGAGCTTGGAGCCAGGGAGGGTCGGGCTCTGCTCCCAAGGAACAAGCAGCAGGACAAGAGGAAGCGGCCTGGAGTTGCCCCAGGGGAGGTTTCAGTTGGAGCTGAGGAAGAATTAGTTGCCCTTTGGGGTTGTGCAGGCGTGTGCCAGGCTGCCCAGGGCAGGGCTGGAGTCCCCCTGCTCCCTGGAGGGGTTTCCAAGGCGTGGAGCTGTGGTGCTGAGGGACAGGGCTCAGGGGTGCCCTGGCAGGGATGGGGCAGTGCTGGGACTCCAGGACCTTCAAGGTCTCTTTGAACCAAAACGATTCTATGACCTCATCCACACTGGGACACTGCCGCTGCAGCTCCTGGCACCGTTCTGACCCAGACCAACTGACACAACAGAGATCCTTGCCACGTGCAGGTGAACCAAAGAGCCAGGCAGGGGTGACCACTGCTTTAGAAGAGCATCCTCCAGAGCCTGAATCCTCCCCATCCCTCCCAGCTGTCCCTGCCCGGTCCCCTCTCTACCTGCTGCAGGTCGTCGATGAGCTTGTTCTTCTCCTCCAGAAGCAGCGCGCACCGCCGCTGCTGTTGGTTCAGCAGCTGCCACAGCTCCTGCGGGATCTTCATCTCCTTGGCCAAGGCCCACTTGGAGGTGATCTCCTCAAACTTGTTGCTGCTCGACTTGGCTTCATTCTCCAGCTTCTGCGCCCTGCAGGCAGCGAGGCGTAAATGGGGAGCTGGGGCAGGGCGGCAAGCATGACACACGCGGTCCCGCGGCCCATGCTGCAGATGCACTTTCCTGCCCAACCCAGTTTGACTTCAAAGTGGCATCGAGGTATCAGTGGAGGAACAGCTTTCTTGGAAGAGCTTGTTAGAGCATCAGGAAAGGGCAGAGCTGGAAGCCTGATGGACCTTCTCTTAAGGAGGCATTTAATACAATGCTCTTGGTGGGAAGGGACCTTAAAAACGTCATCTGGTCCAACCCCCCTGTCCCTCAGCACCACATCTCCACGCCTTGGAAACCCCTCCAGGGAGCAGGGGGACTCCAGCCCTGCCCTGGGCAGCCTGGCACACGCCTGGACAACCCCAAAGGGCAACAAGTTGTTTCCCAGCTCCAAGTGAAACCTCCCCTGGGGCAACTTGAGGCCGTTTCCTCTTGTCCGGTTGTTTGTTCCTTGGGAGCAGAGCCCGACCCTCCCTGGATCCAACCTCACCCCCACTGTCACGGGGACTCCAGCCCTGCCCTGGGCAGCCCAGTCCAGGCCTGGACAACCCTGGAGGGAGTTGAAGAAATCGTTCCTCAGCTCCAACCAGGACATGTGCAACTGGAGCAGGTTGCTCAGAGCCCCAGCCAACCTCCCCTGCAATGGGGCCAGGGATGGGGCAGCCACCACCTCTCGGGGCAACCTGGGCCAGCCTCTCCCCACCCTCAGCACCAACAACTTCTCCCTTCTCTCCAGGCTCAAGCTCCCTCTTGCAGTTTCCAACCATCCCCCCTTGTCCTGTCCCAACAGGCCCTGCTCCAAAGTCTGGCCCCATCTTTCTGACAGGCCCCTGGAAGCCCTGCAAGGCCCCCAGAAGGTCTCCCTGGAGCCTTCTCTTCTGCAGGCTGCACAAGCCCAAGTGTCCCAGCCTGGCCTCCCAGCAGAGGGTTCCAGCCCTCCCAGCATTGCTGGGGCTCCTCTGGCCCCGCTCCACCAGCTCCCTGTCTCTCCTGGGCTGAGGACTCCCGAGCTGGACTCCCCAGCTCTGCCCTTGCCCAGTACTCTGAGAACAGCTCAACTGAAGGAGAAAAGACCCAAGAGCTCATCTCAAACATCTGTCACCTTTGCAAGGAGCCCTGCTCTTTCTGCGACATGAGCTGTGTCTAGGCAAGAGGTGATGGCCAAGTGGTGCCCAACAGCCTCCCAGATACATCTGGACTATGTCCAGAGACCATCCTCCAGCCAAAGCCAAACAGCACTGAATAGCTGACATCCAACATCCAGCTCTTTCCTCCATCCAATGTGCTCTAGGGATGCCCCTTGGCTCAGGCTGAACTGTGGCCACCACCTTTGCCACTCCCAACACACCCAACGGGCAGTTCCTGGACACAGCATCTGGATCCATAACGAGATTCCCACTGAGAAACCATCTGAGCAAGTGAGAAGGGACTTCCTACAGCCAACCTTCCATAAAGTGTTCCTAGAGTGCCCTCCAAAGGCAGAAGGAGCAAGGACTCCACGTTTTCTAGTTGACTTCGGAGTCAGGGGGACACGACTGAAAGAGCCAGTCCCTTGGAGATTGCCCAGTTCCTCCAGTGACGCAGGACAGGTTTGCCCAGCAAGGCACACAGAGAATGTAGAAGAGATGAGACTGGATGGGCTTCGGGAAACCACCAGCTCCTGGTCCCAGCAGGATTCACTTCAAACGTCAGAGCAGGTTGTGCAGGACCTCGTCCTGGCATGTGCTGAGACCACATCTCAGATCCTGGGCTCAGCTTTGTTCCCCTCCCTCCCTCTCAGAAGGAGCTGGAGGGGCTGGAGCGTGGCCAGAGAAGGGCAACGGAGCTGGGGAAGGGTCTGGAGCAGGAGTGTGGGGAGGAGCGGCTGAGGGAGCTGGGCTTGTTCAGCCTGGAGCAAAGGAGGCTCAGGGGAGACCTTCTGGCTCTCCACAACTCCCTGACATTCAGGAGCTTGGAGCCAGGGAGGGTCGGGCTCTGCTCCCAAGGAACAAGCAGCAGGACAAGAGGAAGCGGCCTGGAGTTGCCCCAGGGGAGGTTTCAGTTGGAGCTGAGGAAGAATTTGTTGCCCTTTGGGGTTGTCCAGGCGTGTGCCAGGCTGCCCAGGGCAGGGCTGGAGTCCCCCTGCTCCCTGGAGGGGTTTCCAAGGCGTGGAGCTGTGGTGCTGAGGGACAGGGCTCAGGGGTGCCCTGGCAGGGCTGGGGCAGCGCTGGGACTCCAGGACCTTCCAGGTCTCTTCCAACCAAACCAATTTTATCTCCAAGGATGAAGATCTCCTTGACCCAGCATCTCTCACTGTGAAGATCTTAACATCCAGTTTCTCAAATTAGCACCACCACACATTCTCCCCACTCCTCACACACAGCCTGACATGGCTGTCCCATGCCATGTGGCTGATATCTACCCCTAGTTCCACAACTGGAGGGCAACCTCAGCACAAGGCAGCACATTCTCCACCATGGTGTCACCTCCAGGCTCAGGAGAACTGCTCTGCAAGCCAGAAGCAAGGGCAGCTGTGCCTGTGCTGCTCAAGCAAGGACACCACAAGTAGACGCGATACAAGCTCCTGGGGAAAAGTTGAGACTGCGTTTCTCCCACTCTGGAGCTGCAGATGTGGTGGTTCTGGAGGCCACTGGTGACCAGACGCCCATAGTACTGCAGCTCCACCTGGGGAAGCCACCAGCTTGACTTGCAAAGCTCTGTAAAGAGACCCAGCTCTGGCAAGTGGAATCTGGAGGTGCTTTGATTGTCTAAATTTCTCTTTGGAACATAAATCCAGTGAAGACCTAACTGGAAAGAGCTCCTGGATGACCAGCAGTAGGATGTCCTCAGAAAGCCGCGTCAATATCTGCGCTTTCCCAGCAGTGCAGACCCACCAGACAAACTCTTACCTCTGCAGCTTCAGCTCGGCCTCCACAGCCCTCCTCTGCATTTCCCTCAAGTCAGCAGCCACCTGGATATTGGTCACCATCTGCGTCCCATCAAAGAGCAGCTTGGCCAGTTTCTGTGAAGGAGAATCAGAGAATATGGAATTGTTTGGGTTGGAAGAGACCTTGAAGGTCGTGGAATCCAACCATTAACTCAGCCCTGCCAGGGCACCCCTGAGCCCTGTCCCTCAGCACCACATCTCCACGCCTTGGAAACCCCTCCAGGGAGCAGGGGGACTCCAGCCCTGCCCTGGGCAGCCTGGCACACGCCTGGACAACCCCAAAGGGCAACTAATTCTTCCTCAGCTCCAACTGAAACCTCCCCTGAGCCTCCTTTGCTCCAGGCTGAACAAGCCCAGCTCCCTCAGCCGCTCCTCCCCACACTCCTGCTCCAGACCCTTCCCCAGCTCCGTTGCCCTTCTCTGGCCACGCTCCAGCCCCTCCAGCTCCTTCTGGGAGGGAGGGAGGGGCCCAAAACTGATCCCAGGATTCCAGGGGCGGCCTCCCCAGTGCCCAGTGCAGGGGGACGATCCCTGCCCTGGCCCTGCTGCCCCCCCAGTGCTGCCCCAGCCAGGATGCTGGGGGCTTCTCGGCCCCCTGGGCACTCTCAGGCTCATCTTTGGCCCCCTGGCGACCAACTCCCCCAGGGCTTTTCCTACCTGGCACTTTCTAGCTGCTCTGCTCTAAGCCCCACCTTCCCATGCTCTGGCAGGACTGATGGGCTTTTCCAGGACCCCACTGCATCCATTGTAAAATATCTAAACGTCATGGACCTGAGAGGACCTTCCTGTCCTACCTGCCTGCTCTCCTCAATCTGCTTGTGGCTCCTTCTCTGCTCTTCCTTTTTCTCAGGCATCTTCGGCTCCACATCTTTTCCAAGGGCCTCCCTGGGTAGAAAAGGGGAAAAAAACAGAACATTTTAGGAAGCAGGAAAGGGTGGGACAGCCTTGCTGTGAGAAAATGGGGAGATCAAGGTCTGAGAGGTCCAGAGTTCCCTCTCTGGAGCTGCGAGTGCAGCTCAGCACTGGGAGGTTCAAACCCTATTTGCTTCACTCAGCCATAAAGACAGTGACCTTCTGTCTGGAGCCACTTCAAGGTTGGCACGAATCCCAAGCTAGTTCCTTGGGATCAATCTAACCTAAAGGAAAGGCAAGGACTTCTTGGGGGGGGTGTCTAAAAGAGGCCCCAGCAATGCTGGGAGGGCTGGAACCCTCTGCTGGGAGGCCAGGCTGGGACACTTGGGCTTGTGCAGCCTGCAGAAGACAAGGCTCCACAAAGACCTTCTGGGGGCCTGTCAGGGCTTCCAGGGGCCTGTCAGAAAGATGGGGCCAGACTTTGGAGCAGGGCCTGTTGGGACAGGACAAGGAGGGATGGTTGGAAACTGCAAGAGGGAGCTTGAGGCTGGAGAGAAGGGAGAACTTGTTGGTGCTGAGGGTGGGGAGAGCCTGGCCCAGGTTGCCCTGAGAGGTGGTGGCTGCCCCATCCCTGGCCCCATTGCAGGGGAGGTTGGCTGGGGCTCTGAGCAATCTGCTCCAGTTGCAGATGGCCCTGCTCCCTGCAGGGGGGTGGGACCAGATGACCTTGGAAGGTCCCTTCCCATCCAAACCAGCCTGGGATTCTGGGATCAGGAAGGAGAAAACAAGGTGCGGTCCGTGACCTCCTGCCCTTTGGCAGGGAATGGATCATGCCTCTGGTTCTGGATACAGGGTGGTCCCTGACCCAAGGCCAGTTTGGGGAGAGGTCCTGGGTCCCAGGAAGGATGGCAAGGCCACGTTGGGTTTCTGCTCCCTGCCAGTTCATGGTAGGGGCCCTGGCCCCAGTGCTGGGGTGGGGCATGGGATGTTCTGAGCCCTCGGGATGGTCTCCAAGTCTGTGCTGGTCCTGGGTGGGGGGTGAGGACTGAGCTGTGGGGACGGTCTCTGAGATTGTGCTGGTCCAGGGCGGGGGCCGCACAACTGGGTTCCAGTATGGGGTGAGGGATCTGGAACTGGCACCAGTTTGAGCGTGAATGCATCAACCCCAATGCCAGTTTTGAGGAAGAAGAGATCATCAGTGACCAATCATGGGGTTGGGCGAGAAGGTGCGGGACTCGGTACCGGTTTGGGGCAGGAAGCGGCCCCTAAACCCGGCTCTGATTTAGGGGAAGCCGACTGGGGGTGCAGGACGGGGCGGGGGGGAGGNNNGGCGGCGGCGGGCGGCGATACGCTCCTCGGGGCCGGGCCCGGGCCCGGGGTCGATGGCAAGGCCGAGGTCTCTGGGGGCCAAGGCCGGTCCCCCCCAGCCCGTCGCCTCCTCCGCGTCCTCTTGTGGCTTCATAGACCCGCCGCCTCTGTCTCTACCGCGCATGCGCGCAGCCATCGCAGCGTCCGCCGTCGCTTAGCAACTGAGGAGTCGCGCATGCGCATCAGCTCAAAAAACCTGGCCGTGCGCTCTTGCGCATGCGCGTGACGCCATCAGTCCCCGCAGGTCCTGCGCATGCGCCGCGCGGAACCTGGACGGTGGGGGTGAGGTTGGGTCTGAGGGGGCCGCGCTCTTCTCGCAAGGAAAAAGCGGCAGGACGAGAGGAATCGGCCTGGAGTTGCCCCAGGGGAGGTTTCAGTTGGAGCTGAGGAAGAATTTGTTGCCCTTTGGGGTTGTCCAGGTGTGTGCCAGGCTGCCCAGGGCAGGGCTGGAGTCCCCCTGCTCCCTGGAGGGGTTTCCAAGGCGTGGAGCTGTGGTGCTGAGGGACAGGGCTCAGGGGTGCCCTGGCAGGGATGGGTGAATGGTTGGACTTTATCACCTTCAAGGTCTCTTCCAACCAAATCAATTCTATGATTCATTCTACCCCAGCTGAAGCTCACAGGGAGTCTCTGCAGGTCACTTGGTCCAACCTCCTGCTCAAGCAGCAACACCCACCAGCAGTTGTCCAGGACCACAATCAGACTGCTCTGGAGTATCTCCAAGGATGGAGACACCAGGACCTCCTTGGGCAACCTGTGGAACCCTCTCACTAAAAAAAAAAAAACCAAACGAAAATGAGCTGGCCCCGTGCGCTCGCAGCCCAGCAGCCCCTGGCCCCCTGGGCTCATCCCCAGCAGCGTGGGCAGCAGGGCCAGGGGGGGATCCTGCCCCTCTGCTCCCAGGGCTCTGGGGACACCCCCCCTGCAGGGCTGGCTCCAGCTCGGGAGTCCTCAGCCCAGGAGAGACAGGGAGCTGGTGGAGCGGGGCCATAGAGGTGGTTGATGCCCCATCTTTGGACACATTTGACCCAGGAAGCCCCTTGCCCAGCCCAGCCACCCCCTTCCTGGTATCTGGGATGGATTCACTCAGCCCAGCCGAGCGGAGATCCGACCAGGGGGTTGGAGCAATCCCAAAGCTCTTCCTTGACACCCCTCTTTGGAGGGTGCCTTTCTCCTGTCCCACCCACCCAGGAAGGAGAGGGGAGAGGCACCAGCAGAGCCACCAGTAGCAGATTCCAGCAGAGAGGTTCTGTCCCCAGCAAAGGTAACGTCCCTCCGATCTTCAGGAAGGGCGAAGAGCGGGACCTGGGGAGCCAGAGGTCAGTCAGGTCTGTAACTCCTCCACGTGGGTGGCCTGGTGGGACATCCTGGTAGCCCTGGCAAGCGGCCCCCCACTCCCGGCCTCCTCCTGTCTCCGTGGCAACCGCAGATACAAATTCCATGGCAACCCCATGGCAACAGCACAGACGATGCCACCAGTTCCCACAGCCTGGAGGAGGGGAGATCTTTTCTACTGCCCTTCATGGCCACCACCCTTCCAAGCCTGCCGTGCTTTCAACCAGCGGTGGCTCCAGCTGGAGGTGAAGGGGTTGTTCTCCCGTTGTCCTGAGGTGACCAGACACGATCATCTCAGCACCATCATCCCAGGGCTGGGGGAGCAGTTCCCCCAGCCCTGGCAGGGTCCTGCTTCTCCAGGTTCTGCATCAGCTGCTTCACGGCCAACTTGGACCCCAGGAAGCCCCTCTCAGAGGGCACTGGGACAAGAACCAGGCAGAACTGGTTCCTGGAAGGAGGGGGTGGTGTTGAGGAAGGGCTTTGGAGTTGCTCCAAGCTCCTGGCAGGATTCTGAGGTGGATGAACTGACCCGTTGTGGCTGGACCAAGGCACCAGGAGAGTGGTGGCTGGGCTGGGTGAGGTGGGACAGCCCAGGGTTTGGGGGCATGGGCTGAGTTGTGGTGAACAACCAGGGATACATCGGTAGATATTTTGTGGAGGACCCTGTTGACTTCTAGGGTAGCTCAGCTGGCCCTCCCCATGGCCTGCTTGGCCCCTTCAGAGGTATCGTGGGTGGAAGAACTCCAGGATGGCTCAAGCTGAGAAGCCTCCTCAGCAGGGACCATCGGATGGCCAAAGAAGAGCAGATCCAGCCTCATATTGGGCGTTCTCCTGCTAATGCTCAACTGGTGTCTCCCTGTTGCTGCTGGTGAAGAACACCCACCCACCCACCTTCACTGGGGGCTTTGAGGCCTGAACCACTCCAGATGAGGATTTTTCATCCCCTACAAGTGAAACCAAGATGGATCATCAAAAGTCAATCATGAAATAACTGCTTTGCTGGAACTTGCTGCGGGTTGGAGGGGTTCTTGGGGTGCTGTGGAGGAGACCAGAGGAGATTTCTCCAGCTCTTGGAGGTCTTGGCCGACCTCAAGATGGCAGCAACCCTCTACCCTCTACATCTCTTCTTGGAGGGAGCGAGGACCTCTCCATCCAACCCTCCCTTGGCTCGAAGGACACCCCCAACCACCTCTCCTGGCGTCGTCTACGGGGCGACGCAGCTTCTGCTTCTCCTTCTTCATCCCTTCAAACGTCTGCTGGAAGCTCTGGAGCTACAACCGGCGTCCTCCATCCATCTCCTGGACCCTGGCAGAGGTAAGTCGGTGCTTTTCTCCTTCAAGCCCAGCTTCTCCGAGCTGTTTCTCCGCTCCTTTCGTGATGGGAGAGGTGCTATTAATAAAACTCCGTCAGATTTTCTGGCGTCGCTCGGTGCCAATGGAG
>VWZK01022225.1:24697-36880 GCA_013396935.1 Baryphthengus martii
GGGGGGGGAAAAGGAGGAGGACACCCACACCCCCACGTCGGGGGCTCGCCGTGGGCAGCCTGCCAGCTCCTCCCAGGTACGAGCGGGAACCGTCGGCAGCTCCCTCGGGCTCCCTGCCCAAATTCCCGACTTGCCCCAACCCGCCGACGGGACCGAGGTGGGGGAGAGGCTGGGTGGGCAGGTCGAGAGGTCCCGAGCCTTCGGAGCCTTCCGCCTCCTCTTCCTCCCTGGGGTGTCGGCAGCACCCACCAACCCCGCTCAAGCCCTTTCCCGGAAGCGGGTGACGGGGAACACCGATTATACCACGGGCACCGACCCACGGGCCCAACTCTCCCCACCGGCGACGCCGCTGCCACCGGAGCCCGGCTGGAGCCGGGGGTGAAGGTGGCTCCCGTGAGCTCCACCGAGGGTGAGAACCTCGTCTCCTGCTCGGGAGGGGACGTTTGGGTGCCTGAGGGGACGCGTTTGGGTGCCAGGAAGGAGCGGGGAGAGCCGAGGGAGGCCGGGAAGCGGGAGCAGCTGGGTGGGTGAAGGAGATGGACACCTGGACACCTCCGCTTGTGTGTGCCGAGGAGGTTGGGGGGTGTGAGGACAGGGTTGCAGGGAGGTGCCCGGGCTTCGCTATCTCTTGCCGGCATCAATGTTTGCCCAACGGCGGGGCGGTTCCTGCCGGTGAACATGGCTGCGTGCGCTCGCCGGCACGGCACGGCACGGCACCGCTGGAAGGAAAACTGGAGAAGACGGGACCGTTGCGAGCTGATGCAACAAATCCCGTCAGCTTTCCGCTGGGATTCGATGCCTTGTCCCAGGGCAGAATTCCTCTGGGATGTGTCGTTTCTCCTCAGCCAGGCCTGAGCTGGGTGAAGTCTGTTGCTTGGAGAAGGTGGTCCCAGTGCCGGCTCCTCCAGGAGAGGGACATCCAGGATTTGGTCAGGGATTGGAAAGGACTTTGGAAAGGACTTTGGAGGGTCTTAGAGGTGCTGCGTGGGGATGGGATTGTCCCAAGGAGGTGGTGGAGAAGGTGAGCAGGCTGGGTGAGGTGCTGGTGTTAGGGCAGGGAGGTGGGGAGGGGTCAGCACTGGTGGCTGAGCCTGTGCGTGGTGTGTCCTGAGGGCTTCCTGGGCAAGGGGATGCTGCAGGGAGCTGGGCTTGTTCAGCCTGGAGCAAAGGAGGCTCAGGGGAGACCTTCTGGCTCTCCACAACTCCCTGAAATTCAGCAGCTTGGAGCCGGGAGTGGTTGAGGTTGGAGCTGAGGAAGAATTTGTTGCCCTTTGGGGTTGTCCAGGCGTGTGCCAGGCTGCCCAGGGCAGGGCTGGAGTCCCCCTGCTCCCTGGAGGGGTTTCCAAGGCGTGGAGCTGTGGTGCTGAGGGACAGGGCTCAGTGGGGCCCTGGCAGGGATGGGGAAACGATTGGACTCCAGGATCCTAAAGGTCGTCAGGACGCTTGGCACACGCGTGTGCGAGGACACGCACGGGGCCGGTGTGCAAGGCCGCGAGTGCCGCTGTCCCCACGCTCCGCGTTTCCATGACTTCGCGCTCGGCTTTATTAGTAAGAAGGCGACAGAAAAGGTTCTTCCAGGAGCTGGGGGCTGGGGAAGCAGCCTCTGAATCATTTCGCTTGTTCCCCGGCACATTTATTACTCACGAGGGGGAGCCGGAGCCGGGAACGCTCCGTCTCAACTCATGACAGGGCCAGATCCGTGTCCCCTCCGCCAAATCATCCAGGAGGGGTAAATCCTGCGCTACCCACCGCAAAAATCCCGGGGAAGACCTTTCCCTGAAGTACCACGAGGCTAAAATTCCCTTTTTCCCTCGGAAAACCTGCTTGAGAGGTGACAATCCTTCTTGGCTCGGTTGTTTGCCCTTGGGATGGGGAACGGCCGTGAGGGGACAGCGTTGGTGGCATCGCAGCGAGGCCACCCCAGCTCTGTTTGGGGAAGTGGCTCGGAAGAGGGAAGAGGAACACGGAGCGGCGGCTCCCGGCAGCCCCTGGGGAAGCCTCGCGGGGCTCGCTCGGCTTTTCGGGGCGGTTTGTTGGATTTTGTGTTAAAAAATGACTAAAATGAGTGGTTTCAGCAGAACTCTGCTCCCCACAGGGAGAAACCCACCAGCCACGTCCCCGAGGAGGTGGGGGGAGGCTTCTTCTCGTCTCTAAGCTCCAGTAAAGGCTGTTTAGCTGGTGTACTGGGCTGAACTGGGATGGCCCAGCTGCAGAGAGGCTGTGAGGAGGGAAGGAAATGCTGCAGATTCGACAGCGTGGCCATGAGCCCCGGAGGGCTCGGCCTGTCCCAGCAGAGAGTCATGAGGGGGCAGGAAAAGGCTCCCCTTTGGGAAAAAACTTGGGTGTTTTTAGGGTGTGAGGTTGTTCATCCCGAAGAGAACTTGAAAACAGTGGCCTGGAACCCTCTGCTGGGAGGCCAGGCTGGGACACTTGGGCTTGTGCAGCCTGGAGAGGAGAAGGCTCCAGGGAGACCTTCTGGGGGCCTGTCAGGGCTTCCAGGGGCCTGTCAGAAAGATGGGGCCAGACTTTGGAGCAGGGCCTGTTGGGACAGGACAAGGGGGGAGGGTTGGAAACTGCAAGAGGGAGCTTGAGGCTGGAGAGAAGGGAGAAGTTGTTGGTGCTGAGGGTGGGGAGAGGCTGGCCCAGGTTGCCCCGAGAGGTGGTGGCTGCCCCATCCCTGGCCCCATTGCAGGGGAGGTTGGCTGGGGCTCTGAGCAACCTGCTCCAGTTGCAGATGGCCCTGCTCCCTGCAGGGGGGTTGGACTGGATGAGCTTGGAAGATCCTCTTCGTCTGCTCTGCCCCAGGGAGGCCACCTCTGCNGGGGCAAGAGGCTGGGGCCAGACTCTGCTCAGGGGTGCCCAGCGCCAGGCCGAGGGGCAGTGGGCACCGACTGGAAGCCAGGAGGTTCCCTGGGAGCGGGAGGAGCAACTTGTTTGGTGGGAGGGGGTTGGAGCCTGGCCCAGGCTGCCCAGAGAGCTTGGGGAGTCTCCTTGTCTGGAGAGATTCCCAAGGCGCCTGGACCCTGCACTGCTGGGCCCCCTGCTCTGGGTGACCCTGCTGGAGCAGGGGGGTGGGGGGCACCAGAGGAGCTCCAGAGGGACCTTCCCACCCCCACCATGCCAGGATTCTGGGATTCCATCCCTTTCCACCCAAACCATTCGGTGATTCTACTCTTTACCCTCCCCAGCCTTTTCCCTTTCCAGAGCTCTACCTGTCTTGTAGCTGGAGGATTTTCCTTTCCCCCTCCCAGCTGGGGGCCAGGCTGGGTGCCAGGCTGGGTGCCAGGCTGGGAGGGGGACACTGAGGCCGCAGGGCTGGGGGAGCCAATTAAGCCTCCTCTCCTGAGGAGGAGGAAGGGGAGGCAGAGGAGGAAGAAGAGCAGGAGGAAGGGGGTTTGTCTTCCCCTCCTACCACTACAGCCAGAGGCCAAATACCTGCCTTGTGTCGCCAGGATCCGGCCTGTCCCCGCGGGGCCCCGCTGGGGCCGAGGAATTTCCAACTGGCAGAAACTGGGACGTTTTGCTGCCTGGTTTTTTTATCTCCAAAGGCTGAAGGAGGGAGAGATTTCAGCTGGGAAATCCCACACACAACCCCGAGCAGCCTCCCCAGAACCTCCCCCTTGCCCAGGATGCTTAACCACGACCTTGCACTGAAAAAAAAAAAGGTTAGAAATCACCCAGTTTGTGGGAATTCTGGGGGAATAAACGTGGTGGTTTGACCTGAAGTGGTTCATCCAGAGCTCAAACCAAGAGGGCGAGAGTTGAAGGCACCTTGGAGGGTCTTTTGGCTTATTTCATTTAAAAAAAAAATGTTTAGAATGTTTATTTATTTTCTGAGAAAAAGGGTAAAAACTTCACCAAGGGTAAAAAACTTCCAGTTTGGTCTTAGAATCCTGGAATGGTTTGGGTTGGAAAGGACCTTAAAGATCATCTAGTCTCCCATAAACCTGTGGAGCAGAGTGAAATGATTGACGAGCAGGGAAATAAAAGGTTTAATTCAATGACAGCTCTTCATTTCCCTCCAAAACTCGACTGAGTTACCTTGGGATATGCAGACTTCCCACATTTTCCAAGCTTCAGCCGAATGTGCTGGAACACAGCCTGGAGATGCCCTATAGGACACTCAAGATAATGTCATGGGTGTCGTGGGACCTGCTAAGGAACCTCCCGAATGGATTGAGAGGGCTCAGGGTGGTTTGGGAAGAGCTGCCCAGAGAGCTTGGGAAGTCTCCTTCTCTGGAGAGATTCCCAAGGTGCCTGGACCCTGCGCTGCTGGGCCCCCTGCTCTGGGTGACCCTGCTGGAGCAGGGGGGTGGGGGGCACCAGAGGAGCTCCAGAGGGACCTTCCAGCCCTCACCAGACTGGGATTGTGGGATTCGGTGAAATGAATTGTGAAGCAGGGCTTGGGAGGGACTTCTGAGCTGATTCTTAGTGGGTTTTTTTGCCTGGAGGAGTCACCTCTGAGGGCTTTTCCTGGCTGTGGAGAAGGGGCTGGAGCTTGAGATTCCTGGTTGGTGCAGGGGAAGGGCTCAGTGTAGGTGCTGGAGAAGCTGCTTCTTGGCATCCTCCTGGGAAGTTTCTGTCCCAAGAAGCCACAACCTAACCAGGAGTTTTCATAAAATCCCAGACTGGTTTGGGTGGGAAGGCACCTTCAAAGGTCATCGAGTCCAACCTCCCTGCAGGGAGCAGGGCCATCTGCAACTGGAGCAGGTTGCTCAGAGCCCCAGCCACCCTCCCCTGCAATGGGGCCAGGGATGGGGCAGCCACCACCTCTCGGGGCAACCTGGGCCAGCCTCTCCCCACCCTCAGCACCAACAACTTCTCCCTTCTCTCCAGGCTCAAGCTCCCTCTTGCAGTTTCCAACCCTCCCGCCTTGTCCTGTCCCAACAGGCCCTGCTCCAAAGTCTGGCCCCAAGAGTTTTGGAGGAGATGAGTTTTCTTCAGAAAGCCGAGAAGAATGTAAAAAGTGTAAGTGGACTCAGAAACAGGTGCCCTGCCTGAGGGGTGGGTACCTCGCTGTGGTGATGCCAGACACTTCCCATGGCCAATGCCCGGTGCCACCTTCCTGGATCCTCTCACATAGAATCATTCTGGTTGGAAAAGACCTTTCAGATCAAGTCCCAGCGCTGCCCCATCCCTGCCAGGGCACCCCTGAGCCTTGTCCCTCAGCACCACAGCTCCACACCTTGGAAACCCCTCCAGGGAGCAGGGGGACTCCAGCCCTGCCCTGGGCAGCCTGGCACAGGCTTTGGGTTCCTACCTCAGACCCTCTGTGTTCTTTTCCCTCCCTCTTCCCAAAATGAAGCAGGAGCAGCATCTCTCGGGTTGCCTGGCGACTGGGATGCTTAGCGACCGGGACCCTCCGGCTGCCGCAAGCCCTCGCCCGCTCTGTTCCCTTCTCCCGCTGAAAGGTTACTGGGAAATACGCCCACCCTGTTCTCGGGAAGCTGTTTCCCCTCCCCAAGGGGAGGCTTTGGGTGCTGCTCAGGGGTTATTTTTAGCCTGACGGCGTCACCTCCGCTTTTGGTTCTTTAGTTTGGGGGGGAAGGTTGAGCCCTTTCCAGCCAACTCCAACCCCTTGCCTTGGGGATGCTGCCTCAGCCCCGTCCTCCTGCATCATCTCAGAGAACGAAGCATCACCAGCATCTGCCCTACAGGTTTACCAACACCTTCAGACCTGATTTTAGGAGCTCTTCCAGGCTACTGGCACGTTTGACGCTCTTCCTTATGCCACAGTCTTGGCTGGAGCCAGTTGGACCCAGTTTTGGTGGGAGATGTACAGGAGAAAAACCATGTACTGAGTGATAAGGCAAGAGGAAGCGGCCTGGAGTTGCCCCAGGGGAGGTTTCAGTTGGAGCTGAGGGACAATTTGTTGCCCTTTGGGGTTGTCCAGGCGTGTGCCAGGCTGCCCAGGGCAGGGCTGGAGTCCCCCTGCTCCCTGGAGGGGTTTCCAAGGCGTGGAGCTGTGGTGCTGAGGGACAGGGCTCAGGGGTGCCCTGGCAGGGATGGGGCAGTGTTGGGACTGCAGGACCTTCAAGGGCTCTTCCAACTCAGCTTTGTTGGCTCAAGTGTGAGTTTTTCTCTCTCTGGGCGTAAATAATGAGGGATTTAGGGTGACCTCGCCTTCCTGCAAAGCCTGGAGTTGGTTTGGGGGATGTCTTTTCACTGGGGATCACTCTTTGTGGAGCAGCACAGAGAAGCCAATGGCTCTGGCATGGCCGAGGCGCAACGCTTGGGTGGTTCTGGCAGGAAGCTCTCCGCGAGGTGGAAACCAGAAGGGACCATCAAAGCAAACTTTGTATCTGAAACCATAGAATCATGGAATGGTTTGGGTTGGTAGAGATCTTTTAGATCCTGGAGTCCCAGCCCTGCCCCATCCCTGCCAGGGCACCCGTGAGCCCTGTCCCTCAGCACCACAGCTCCACGCCTTGGAAACCCCTCCAGGGAGCAGGGGGACTCCAGCCCTGCCCTGGGCAGCCTGGCACACGCCTGGACAACCCCCAGCACCTCAGGGACTGGTTTGCCGGCAGTTTTCTGGAGCTGTTCCTCCCCAGATGGTCCTTCCTCGTCCCATCCCTGTCTCCAGATAAACAGCTCGACTCTGTGCTGGGAACACAGAGATCTTTCCTCCAGTGCCTGAGTCACCCCCCTCCAGCTGAGCTGCCTGGCGTGGGCTTTGCCGGCAGCTCCCCGGGTGTTCTCGCTGATTCCCCGGAGCCTGTCGCCGGTACCGGCCGTTGCAGCGACTGTCCGGGTGCAGGTCGGGATGGGAGATGGGATATGGGGGAAGATGGGATGTGGGGGGAGATGGGATGTAGGGGGAGATGGGTTGCAGGAGGTGATGGGATGCAGGAGGTGATGAGATGCAGAGGAAGATGGGATGTGGAAGGCAATGGGATGTAGGAGGAGATGGGATGTGGGGAGAGATGGGTTTCAGAGGAGATGGGATGTGACAGAGGTGGGATACAGGAGAAAATGGGATGTGGATAGCAATGGGGTGCAGGAGGTGATGGAATGTGCAGGGAGATGGGATGCAGGAGGAGCTGAAATGTGGAGGGAGATGGGATGAAGGAGGTGATGGGATGCAGAGGAAGATGGGATGTGGAAGGCAATGGGATGCAGGATGAGATGGGATGTGGAGAAAGATGGGATGGAGAGGGAGATGGGATACGGGGAGAGATGGGATGCAGATGAGATGCAGGGGGAGATGGGATGCTGGAGTTAATGAGATGTGGGGTAGATGGGATGTGGAAGGCAATGGGATGGAGGAGGAGATGGGATGTGCAGGGAGATGGGATGTGGAGGAAGATGGGATGCAGGAGGAGATGGAATATGCAGAGTGATGGGATGGAGGAGGAGATGGCATGGAGAAGGAGATGGGGTGCAGGAGGCGATGGGGTGCAGGAGGTGATGGGGTGCAGGAGGTGATGGGATGCAGGAGATGATGGGATGCAGAGGAAGATGGGATGTGGAAAGCAATGGGATGCAGAAGGAGATGGGATGTGGAGGAAGATGATATGGAGAGGCAGATGTGTAACAGACGGAGATGGGATGCAGGAGATGATGGGATGCAGGAGAAGATGGGATTCAGGAGCTGACGAAATGTGGAGGGAGTTGGGATGTGGGAGGAGATGGGATACGGAGGAAGGTGGGATGCAGAGGAGAATGGGATACGGGTCCGTGCCCCACCTTGCACCCAAATCCAACCACACCGATGTTCTCCCAGCCTGAAAAAGGGGGCTGCCTGTGTTGTGGGGGGATGAACCCCAGCAGGAGGCAGGACAAGGGGGCCTGGGCTGCGGCCGTAGCAAGCCGGGGGTCACAGGCGGACCCGAGGAGGTCTAGGAGATGCTCGTTGCCTGCTGAGGGTGGTTTTGGCTGTCATGGGGAGCTCCTGCACCAGGGATGAGGGTGTCAGTGTGGAAGGAGGTGGTTTGGGGTCCCTCAGCAGAAGGGCCAGCACCTCCAACCCCCCTCACCGACCGGAGCCTGTGTCATTTCCTTTGCTTTGCGAAACTCAGGCTTCCTCTGCGGGGACGTCACGTGAGGAGCCCTCGGTCCCCGGCCTGCCCCAGTTTTGCCTGCTCAGGGTGAGGAACCGGACTGGTGGGACCATCCCAGCGGTCCCCAGCCAGCTCCCACCTCTGCAGCTCCCAGCAGCCATCCCACCTCGCATCCCACCTCGCAGGGCTGTCATATCCTAGGTGTGCCAGGGATGTGCTGGGACCAGCCGGTGTGACATGAACCTTCACTGGTGGGGCAAGGGGAGAGGTGGAAGGGAGGGGAAGGGGCGGTGGAGGACAGGGATGGGATGGGGCAGGATAACCAGTCTTACACCCCATGGCAGAGGCTCAGATCTGGCTGGAGCTTGGCCTGTGGAGGTCCTAGCAGCACCCTGAGGGGTGTTTTTGTGTCGCCAGCCCTCGAAATCTCTCTGGGATCTGCGGTGGGGAGGCAAAAAAACAGCTCCTGGAGACGATGGTGAGGTGATGGATGGGAGCTGGGCAAGGCAGATTTGGGATTGATACGGAGAAGGAGAGATAAGGTTGGGAGTGTGGTCTGGTGGTGGGGACGCTGTGGGTGAGCCCCAGTTGCTCCTCTCAGTTGTCTGGTGGAAACTCACTGGGCAGGGCTGGAGTGCGATGCTGTGGGTGCCAAAGAGGGGGAGAACCTGACTCTGCCCTCGGAAGCGGAGCGATGATGTCGTGAGTCATTTAAATACCTGCATAGATAAGGGAAGGGCCAGAGGGAAGAGCAGGCAGCCCGACCTGCACCGTCCCCGCTCCCCAGGCTGGACTGAGATCCCTGGGTTCCTCCCAGCACTGAGTTTTCCTTGGATGGAGCCAAGATCCAACTTGGAAAGGGCAGGATGGTTCAGGGAGGGATGCTCTGGGGTCCAGTGTGAGGGATGATGGAGCCCACGGGCCAGTTTGGCAGCTGGAAACCCTCCTGGGAGACCGGGGTAAGTCACGAGTCACCCTTGTCCCCATCCCCTGGCTCCCGGGCTCCGATTGCCACCAGCACAAGCACTTTGGGACGGTGGCATCGCTCAGGCAGGACCTGGGCTTTGTAGAGGAGGGGAGATACGAGCCGTGCCTCAGTTTCCCCGTTCCGTACAACGTGGGCCCTGCCCGGCTGCTGACGCTCCCTCGTCAACCGCGGCAGGAAGCGCGGCGGCTCCGTCAGCGTCGGAGCTCGGCATGGGGACCGAGGGGACGGTCACCTCGCCGTAAGTGCCTCCTGCAACCCCTTCCTTGGGTGGCTTGGGCGGCTTGGAGCGAGGTGCTGGGAGCGAGACCCTTCCCCTGAGGAGGTAGGTGGGAGGTTGAGCACGTGGGGAAGGGGCTTGATGGGCTTTCGATTTGTCACTGGCCACCGCCGTGGTTGTCACCTCCAAAGGTGTCTGGGCTTCGGGGCAGGGCTGGAGGAACCGGCACCTGGGGCTCCAAACTTTTCTGAGAGCGTGACAGTGACTGGAAAAGCTTCCTGGTCTGGGGCTGTGCTGGGGTGTGGGGTGGGAAGGGGCTCCGAGTCGCTGTGGGGACCTTGAAGGATGTCACCCCCGGGAGAAGGCAACGGGGGCTGCTGGGGAGGGGACACGAGAGGCTGCAGTGAGGAGCTGATGGTGGTGGAAGTGGTGCAAGCTCTTGGTTTCGTTTTGGTGGCTCCTCCATCTCCGTGTCCGTGGCTGGGGCTGTGTCCCGGTCCCACGGGGCAGTCCCCACTGGGGGACAGAGCTGGAATCTCACGGGATGTGTCCCCACGGTGGAGGGGAGCTGAGTGGGCAGAGGGTGGAGGTGCGAGGGGCTTGGGTTGTCACCATGGAATCTTCTCCAGCCCTGAAGCTGAGAGGCAGGGTATGACCAAGTCCAGGCTGGGATGTGTCCTCTCCAGTCTGATGACCCTGGGGATGTGTCCCCTGGGTGCTGCAGGATCAGGGTGCTGGCAGGGTGCAGGCAGAGTGCCCTTCACTGCCCTTCCCAACTTTATTTTGATTGAGTGTCTTTGGTCAGGGACACAGGAGGGGACATCCAGCCCCAGACCTGGTCCCCCAGGGTGTGAGGGGCTGTGTGAGGGGAATGGGGCTGGAGGGAGAAAGCAGAAAATGTAGAGAAAATGAGGGAAAAAGAAGAACCAAAGAGAAGTATTTTTGGTTTACCTGTCCTGAGAAATACCCACATGCTTCTGAAGTCAGCCACTGACCCTCTCAACTGAGAGCTGAGCCTCAGGGGCTGGATTGGGCCCCAGCACACCACCCCACTGGGAAGGTGCCTCTGAAACCCACACGATGCAGGACCTGGTGGGACAGGACAAGGGGGGATGGTTGGAAACTGCAAGAGGGAGCTTGAGCCTGGAGAGAAGGGAGAAGTTGTTGGTGCTGAGGGTGGGGAGAGGCTGGCCCAGGTTGCCCCGAGAGGTGGTGGCTGCCCCATCCCTGGCCCCATTGCAGGGGAGGTTGGCTGGGGCTCTGAGCAACCTGCTCCAGTTGCAGATGGCCCTGCTCCCTGCAGGGGAGCGGGACAGATTACTTTGGAAGGTCCCTTCCCACCCAAACCAGCCTGGGATTCTAGAGTTCGGGTTTTTTAGCTCTTCAGTGTGAGAGATGTTTGTTTTTGATATTTCTGGGAGGAGAAGAAGCTCTGTCAGTACCTTCAGCAAAGCCTGAAGCAAAGCACCAGCTCCTGCTGCCCAGCTGGGACGAGGGCTTAGAGGTTTTGCTCGACCGTTGTGCTGGTTGAGTCTGGCTGAGCGGAAAACTCTCCTGCGGCCCAGGATGTGGTCAGTGGGCTGGTGTTGCTCGGCTTTGGAGCATCCACGGCACTACTTGCAGGGATGGCCTCAGTTCCCCTGGCACGGCCTGGGGACAGGACAGGGCAAGGGGAGGATGATCTGCTTGTCCCCGAAGCCTTTGCAGCTCACGTGAGAAATGGGACTTGGCTAAAAGTCTCATCATCTGCAAAGACCTGGCCGGAGGGATGTCCTGCACAGCCTGTGGGTTGCTGCAAGATTGTCCCTGTGCAGCTTGAGAACCTGTTCGAAGGAAAGGTAAAAAAAAACCTCAAATGTGGTCTGAAAATACATGAGACCTCGAAGGCGTGTTCCTGTCAGCGTAGCTGGGCTGCTGCTGGGCTGAGCTGGAGGTGAGGGTGCTCAGCTCAGAGCTGCTGCCTTGCTCAGGTCATAGGACAACTGAGTCACAGGCTGGTTTGGGTGGGAAGGGACCTTCCAAGGTCATCTGGTCCAACGCCCTGCAGGGAGCAGGGCCATCTGCAACTGGAGCAGGTTGCTCAGAGCCCCAGCCAACCTCCCCTGCAATGGGGCCNTGATCACCCCCAGCCTGGGCTGATTCTAGCAGCTGTCCCAACCCAGGAGCAGGACCTTGCCCTTGGCCTTGTTGAACCTCAGGAGGTTTACACAAGACATCCCTCAGCCAATCCCACCTGCTCCATCCCCTCCCTGCAGCACCTTCCAGGTCTGGTCTTCACCACATGGCAGAGCCGGGGAGGGGGGCACACGGATGACAACGATGACTCTCTTTTTCCCCCAGCCCTTTCCCAGCCCCTTTCCCCCTCCAGTCCTACCGGGATCACCCCTGGAGCCACACTGGAACCTTTCCTTGTTGCAGACCCAGAGTGACCCACGTGAGACCTGCAACATTCCACTTTGCAAAGAGCTTCTTGGCTGTTTAATCAGTAACTCGAGGGCCCGGCTCCAGCTCAGGAGCAGCCTCGTGGGCGAACTTGTACATTTTTTTGTTATTTCACACCCCAAAGTTGCAGTTTGGAGCAGTTCTTTGCAAAAAAAAAAAATAAAGAACAGAACCAGCTCAGCTCCCTCAGCTGCTCCTCCCCACACTCCTGCTCCAGACCCTTCCCCAGCTCCGTTGCCCTTCTCTGGCCACGCTCCAGCCCCTCCAGCTCTTTCTGGCACTGATGGGGGGGCCCAAAGCTGAGCCCAGCGAGGAAGCAGCAGCCCAGAAACTTCACCCAGGTTCCATGGTGGAGGGAGGAGAGAAAATGTCTAGTGCTGTAGACACAGAGCTGTTGCTCTGAAGGTGGTGGGACCACAGAGGGTCTGGAGGTGACAAAGACACAAAGTTCTGCTTGGAAGAGCTTTGTTTTCTCTCCATCTCTGTCTGCACCCATCTGCATCCCTCCATCCCTTTCCTCCTTTCCTTCCCCA
>VWZK01022227.1:0-55990 GCA_013396935.1 Baryphthengus martii
TGGGTGGGCAGGGGACAAAAAGGGATGGGAGGCAGGAGTAGAGGGCAAAGGGGGAAGAGGGGTGGGAGGCTGAGAAGGAGTGGGAGGCTGACCTCCCCCTCCCCACAGAGGAGCTCGCATCCCCTCCTCACCTCCACAGGCACTCGCTTCTAACCCCCACAAGGTGCTCACGTCCCCCGTCCCAAGGCGATCATATCCCCCTGCCTCAAGTGCTCGCTTTCCCCCCTGCCCAAGGCGCTCGCATCTGCCTCCCATGGCGGTCACTTCCCCCCCCTGCCCCCTGATAAGGCGGTGGCAGCCTTTGCAGAAGTTCCCCAGGGAGAAGGCGGTGAGGGCGACCGTGGCGTGTGGAAGGGCCGGCGAGGCAAGAGCGAGCGGGAGGAAGAGCGGCGGCGGAGCGAAGAAGGCGCAAGAGGAAGGGCTCTCCCCGGGCATCCTGTTCCCAGGGATCTCCCTGTCTGTGGGAGAAGACTCTTCAGTGCTGGGGGTGCCCAATAAATTTTGTGTTCTGTGGACTGCACCAAGCTGAAGGACCACTTTTTACCAGGAAAAAAAAAAAAGAATTGGATTGTACTTATTTCACCTTCCCTCCCTGTGGGAGAAAGGCCGAGGGAGTGAAGAACAGAGAGCTTCTCGCATGCCTTTTCCACAGGTGAGTAAACCAGAAGTAGTGCCATGCTTAATGGCCTGCTGAGAGATGGTTTTCCCGCTGCATTACAGGTGTTTTCCTGGCACTCTGAAAGGTCTGGGTGTGCCGGCAGGATTTTCCTTGCTGCTGAAATGCTGGGGCCTGAGCCATAGGCCCCAAACCAACGTTGACCTGTAGGTGAACCTCACAACCCCACGGTATAACTGATAGGTGTGGTATTAACATTCATCCTTTTACAGCAGAGACTCTCCGTGGCTGTAAACATGCAGGCTACAGGTGACCGCTGTGTGGCAAAACTGAACAGTTGATATTCGTGCCCGTAGAATGCCCAGCTCTAGTATGTTCTTTTAGTGTCTTGTTTGCTGGAGAGAGGAACTCCCTTGAATTTTCCCTGAAGTAGCCACAGATCTTTTTCACCTCAGAGCAGAATAGCCAGGATAAAAATGCAAGCTCCTTGTGAAAGTGCCCTCTGGGCGGCCTTTCTGTGCCCCTTGCTCCAGTGTGGGACCCCCTGGCCCAGTGGAAATAGGGTGGCGTTGCGTTTCTGTCGCCTCGTTACGAGACTCGGGATTCGACGAGAGGCTGGTTTGCGTTACGCAGTTACCCGTGTCGTGCTGAGTTGTGGAACACGAAACGCAGGAGATAGTGATTTTGCTCTGCTTCTGTGTGTTGTCAGGAGCCGGGATAAATCTCTCTGTGTCGAGGGTGCCGGAAACCCCATTTCCCCACGAAGAGCACCCATGTGCATTCTAAACCGATGAGCTGCCGGATGGAACGGGAAAGCCGACGAGTTTCTTTTCCGGTACCACAAACGTACTTGTGGAAAACAGGAGCAGGTCAGTTTTAGAATTAGTTTCTGTGTGGCACTAACACACGCTCTGGCTCTCAGTGGGAATGACCAGCATAGGTGTTCAATAGAATGGAATTGCCTTGCTTTCCCTCCTTTCCCTTTCCAAAATTTCCTCTTCCCTTTCTTCTTCAGGTCTGCTTCCTGTTGGCTTGTGGTTACGGCCACATTGAAAATAAGGCTCCAGAACAAATAGACCATAGCTGAGATTTTTGGAGGGTAAATTGCTACGCTCCAATTAGGGTCACAGAAAGGCATTCCGAGGAGATCTTTGCAGCGATATCTGTAACTGGCACTCTTATTTTTCACAGGGGTTTTCCAGAAGTAAATTCCTATCGCCCGGTACGGCCAATAAAGGATAAGATGGCCGCGGAGCTCGGCCGAGCTTTTGCGTTACCGAACGCTGACCGCTGCCTTCCTCTGCTCCATTGGGGTCACCTCAGTGGCATTGGTCACTCGGATGTCTTCTGGATCTTTGTGAGCCCAGGGGAGACTCCAAGCGCTGGAGAAATGTCTAATGGACATGCTGATTTTTGCAGGGACAGAGAGAATGGCTGGGTGAGTGTACAAGAGGGATGCCGTGTTTCAAAATGGTCTTGTCTGAGACCTTCCCTTCTCCCTTATGCTCAGGCAGGAATTGAAAGAGGAGCCAAGTACCTGCAGTAACAATAAAATTGGAAATTCCTGTCGATGAAGACTAAGCCCCTTCCCTTTCTGTGTGCATGTATTAAAACCTCTTTTTAAAAAGCAAAGCCTTTCTTTCCTAGGGCCCTGGGAGACTGGACTTGATCTCCATCCTCGTGTCGGTTCCCTTTTCCTATCCTTGCTTGTGTTTGCCCAGGGCCTCGTACTAGTGGGACTGGTATCGAGTCCACTTCGAGAGGGAGATTCTTTCTTTTTACAAAAGGTCTGAGCACTAAAAACTGTGGGCAGAGGTGCTCGGTGCCTGGGGGAGGGCGGTGGGTGCTGGGTCGCCCCGTGCAGCCCGTCTGGGGAGCCAGTGCCAGGGGCGCAGCGGGTGGGGTCCCAGCCCCGTGCACCAGCACTTGGTTTGCTGGGTACCTGACACAGACGGGGCTGACAAACGGTAATGGCGGGAGTAGGTTCTACGGGAGACTAAATGACCCTGCAAGGTGCCTGTCCCACCGGTAGCGTGTTAACAGCTACTAGCTGAGGGAGGTGCCGGTGGAGAACACCAGTGCCCGAGGGAGTTACGGGGTTGTGCGGGATGCCACGGGGAAGAGGGAGCAGGAGCAAGGCGGCCGCTCCCAGGTCTCCAAGCTCTTTCTGTTCACACATGTGAAAGACTCCAAGGCCCGAAGTCCTTTCTGACAGCGGCGGGAGGGCGGGTGGTGCTGCCTTAGAGCTCGCGCCTAATTCTACAGCTGGGAATTCCGCTCGGCGATTCCATGAGNGATGACTCAGCAAGGAGGGGAGGGGTCAGTATAGTGAGGGCAGGGAGACAGAGATGGGAGGGGTCGGGTCAGTATAGGGTGGATGGGGTGACTAAGCAGGGATGGGAGGGGCCTGTATAGTGAGGGCAGGGAGACAGAGCATGGAAGGGAGAGGTCTGTCTAGGGAGAATGGGGTGGCTGAGCAGGGAAGGGAGGGGTCTGTCTAGGGAGGGCAGGGAGGCAGAGCAGGGAGGGAAGGGATCTGTACAGGGAGGATGGGGTGACTGAGCAGGCAAGGGAGAGGTCTGCAGAGAGAACGACTACGATGTTACGTTACTCCTTGTATCCCTGGGCACCACAGACAAGAGCCTGGGCCCTTCCACTTGACCCCCACCCCTCAGATATTTTTACACATGAATAAGATCCCTTCTCAGCCTTCTCCTCTCCCGTCTAAACAGTCTCAGTTCCTTCAGCCTTTCCTCATAGGAGAGGGATAAGCCAGCTCTGCAGTTTTCTAAAACACCACAGGAATCAAGCAGCCAGAAGCACTGGCCAGCAGCTTGTCCTGGCAGCACGCGGCCAAGGCTCCCCCAGCTCTCCTTGGCTGCTCCTGAATCAAACCCAGCATGAGAATCCAAGGTTAAAAACCACGAGGAGAAGTCCTCACAGACAAGGCAGGCTGGTGGCAAGGCAAGAGGTAACGTGGGAGCCGCCGTCGGCATCAGCAGCCGGCCGCTTCCTCTGGCCGTGGGCCAGCGAAGCTCCCGAGAGGGCAACAGGGAGCAGCAGCCCACTTTTTTCCCCCATCAGTTTCAGGAGACAGGCCTCATTTTGGGTGCTTGGGTACCTGGATATGGGCTATGGAAGCACTCCCCTCACCACCTCACTGAGCAAAAGGAAAAAGCAGGAGCTTCTCTCTCCTATTCAGTAAATATTTCCACAGAGAACAGTTAACAACGTGGAAGTCATGGTAAACACTTTGACCAACAGGAGCTATTTTCCCTTGCTCAGATACAAAGCAATAACAACAAAAAAATCAATTCTACTAATTACTACAGAAACAATAATTTCCTGCAGGCACTCCCTACAGAAACTCTTTGGAAAAGCAGTTTTCTCTACAGCGACAGCTGGCTGATCATCGTCTCACTTCCCTTATTTCTGGTTTCCCCTTCTGCTTATTTTCTTGGAGAAAATATTGTCATCCTTGATATTCTCTCAGTGTAACAGCTGTTCCTATCAATGGGCGAGCTCCAATCGCTACCACTCAGGAAGAAAGGAATGCAAATGAGGAATACCAATTAACCTCTTTACAATAAAAAATATCTCTATTATAGTACCCATTAGTGATAATCGAGTTAGTGGTCTGTCAAGATTTCCATTAGACCTTTCTCCCCCTCCCTGCTCCCACACAGAACTAAATCCTGATTAATTACCTTGAATTTACTCTATGGATTTACACAATACATATGGCTCAAAGGAGGCAAAATATAGGTTTCTCTGTTATCTTGAGCCATTACATTCTCTCCTTTCTAATGTATCATTTTAAATACTCCGTACTCCAAATACGCTGAGTAATTTCACAGGATATATTTCTTTTTTCCAGTGTTACAAATACTTCATGTACAAAAACCCTCCAAGGAATGGCAAAGACCTATCCTAAATATACACTGTGAAAACTGTAGAGTGAAGCTCGCTTTGCAGCAGATTCTTTTTGCCAAATCTACTTCCAATTTTATAATCTTTTATTTTTCTTCTCCACTAGAAGCAAGACAGCGGGTTACGTTTGGTGCCATGGACTGTAACGCTGAGAAAGGACAGGGTGAATTAAGGACAAAACTTCAGCCTTAATAGCTTAATATCCTCTGGCATCCTTAGGGTTGATCTGCATTCTCCATGCTGCTCTCATCTATTTGTTTTCTGCATGTCAAATTCATGACAAATGTATCTCATTCATATATATATATATATATATATATATATCATTTGTTAGTCCTTCCAACTCCGAATACACTGCAGCATTTGATAGGATGCTCTGGTGGAAAGCCAGAGAGGTCTACAACCCGAATCCTAAACTATACTTTAACCTTTATTTCCACCACAAGATTTCTCCGTGAATTTACGACAGAATTGTTTGGTATCTCCAGGCACCTTGTCACCATTTGGAGCGCTGAGCTGGCACACAGCAGTTCAGCCGTGCCAAGTTCTCCTGCCTTGTTCATAATCCTCAAACAGAGGATCCATAGCTCTGATGAAAACTAATCCAATACATCTTGTGCACAGACCACCCTCCAGCAAGCCAAACCGCACTCTGCTCACCAGAGGAGAGCGTTGAATGCAGCGTGACCAGCTTTGCTTTGGAATTCCTCTTCGCAAACTCTAATTAGGCCCACTGAAAATGACTCACATTTTATATATTACAGCAGATGAGCCACTGGTTGGAAAAACGAGGAGTTTCATGCTCAGTCTGTAGACATACAAACCCATGGCACCCTGCACTAGAAACACCGCTTTCTGGCAGCCCTGCAAAGACGCCCTTAGTTTTAGCGACCGGGTGAATTTACAGTTCCCTGGATTCACGAGGCTGCTCTAGTTCAAGAAGTCAAAGGCAGATGGAACTGATTGTACTTAATGCCTGGTACATTGGCAATACCAATTTTGTTTGATTTAGATCTAAAAATTTCATTACTTGTGGCCTATCTTCAACATCAAAGCGCTCACCACCTAAACAGCACCAGGAACTTGCTGAATGATTCCCATGCTGAAAATAGGAAGCATCAGTGCGATGGAAGTTACAGTTCACACCTTCTGAGGGAAAACTCCTGTAAAACTGAACATCTTAAACTTCCTGGACAATAGGCTCAGCATCACTGAGGTTCAATCACAGAATTACAGTTTTCTGTAAGCAAAGCATTTGAAAACAAAAATAAAGAGCCCCAAAACACCAACTGTTTTTTTGCTCAGCCACACCAATAAGCAAAGTAAATGATTTTTTTGGTAAGTATTAAGTATGACAGATAATATCAGTAATGGTGTGACTAGTAGTGAGTAAACATGAGAAATAAATGCAAACAACCTCATCTGCCTTAAGTTTATACATGAAAGGCCAGTTCTTCCTATTTTCTGGAAATACTGCACAGGAAAAGCCTACTAAACAGGAGACATAAATACAAACCACCTTATCAGCCTTAAGTTTGCACACTAAAGGCCACTTATTCTTATTTTCTAGAAATACTGCAAAGCAAAAACCTACCAAACAGCTAAGTCATAGGCAACGGAAGGAGGAGAGTTGAAGGGAAAAAAATCCAAAGAAAAATCAAAGAAGATGTTTCATGTTGGCTCCATCATGCACAGAGGCAGCGATAAACCCTGAATGAGATTCAGACTTCTTTTTTTTCAGCTATCAATCAGTGGCATTTTTTTTGTTGTTGTGTTGACGTGCGGGATCAAACTCCAAACTGGTGAAGAGTTGAAAGCAGGTATGTTTATTACGGCGCCGGAGGCAAGGCAGGGATCGCTCCACCTAGCTTGCATATCAGGGATGAAAACTTGCTCGCTTTTATAGTTACACAACATGCATATTCATTATTTTACCTAAATATTCAGTAGTAATTTACATCTTGCCCCACCTCCCCACGCACACGCTTTGTGATCTTTCGGTGATCGGTGGATGAAGGCTGGTAGCTTTCCTCACCAGTAAACTTCTAACCTCTCGGCAGCGGGGCTAGTACCCGTACCTGTCCTGGCTGGTTCTGAAGCAGCTGCCTTGCCTCCTTATCTTCAAGGCTGCCTTATCTTTAGTCCTTCAGTCTGTGCTCCTTCACACTGTCCTGCAGACACAGCTGCTACTTCAAAGGAAATACGTAAACTATTCCTTAACAACTATTCTAGGGCTCCCTTTCTCCCGCCCTTATGATGTGGGGGAAGCAGCACGGTGCTAGCATCCTTGGCTTGCAGCACCTCTGTTAGTTCTCCAAGTAGTGGGCAGGCTGGTTAGCCTGCTAGCTGGTAGGACAGGTAAGCATTGCCTTTTGCTGGAGGTTGCTTCTGAGATCCAGTGTAATTCTGCTGATTTACATAATGATCATGAAGCTTGTTGGTGTGGAACAGGCTGGATCTTAAGGTCCTGCAGTGATCTGGTCTCATACGGGGAAAGAAATGCCTTGTAGAAGCCCAAAGTCCTATGTTTTGTTTATGGACTACAGTCCATTGCTAGGGTGGGGTTTGATTTTTCTTTTAATGATCCTTGGGTTTTCAGAGTTTAGTTTCACCTTCCCTGGTAGGACAGGTAGTAGAGATGAAAGTGAGCTTTATGGCCTCATCATGAGTTATACACCTTTCTTTCATGTATACACTATATGTATAGCAGGCCTACTGAGCCCACTGAGCTTTAGTGAAGCACAGATTTCAGTTGGGCAGAGACCTCCTACCTGTACAGAAAGGAGGAGTGGGGAGAAGTTAAAAAGTGGTGATCTCAGAAGCTTCCTAGATGAAATGGTTAAAAGTAATAGCTGTACAAGTTCTGAATGCTGGCAAAGACACGCGTGGCAGGTTCCATGAAGCTGTACGGCAGCATCCAAGGGGCAAGGCAAACTGGTGCAGGCAAGGGGAAGAGTTATAGTATGTGTGTATATATATATATGTATGTATAGTATATATAGACTGGTAGTGTCTCTGAGCAGTGTTAAAGTCTGCCTTCTCTGGCCCAGGTTTTCTAGGCCCAGCAACATTTCCAGCATACCTGTGTTTTCTTGTCAGGGAGTGAGGTGCTTGGAATTGGGAGCTCTCTTGCATTTTTTTTTTATTCCCCAGGCCTAATGTGTCCTTCTGCAGCCGTGGGCCAGGCTGATGAGGAAGGACCCCAAACCTGCCTCGCTGGCTGTAGAAGTCAGAGCTGCACTGCGCTGCCTGCCTTTCGAAGAGCTGTTCTGGAGAGATAGCAACCCTGAACTGTAGCAAGTAAGGCAATAAACTACAGAAACTTCAACAGCAGTAGAGGGAACAAAGGAAACCACAGGCAAAGCACTTCTCTCTCTGTAAAATTACCAATTTTTTTAACTTGCTCTTCCATGAAGAAGATCTTTTGAAAACTGAGGGTTTTTTAAAAAAAAAGATAGCAATTATCTCTTGCTTTCCCTAAAGCCAGTTATTTGCTCCACCTTGATTTTCGCTTGTTTCAAAGACTCCTTTACAAAACAATTCAAAAGAGTGGAGAAATACCTGTCAGTGAGGCAGAGCCTTGAACCAAAATTCAAACCCAGAAGATACAGCAGTTTCCTTACATATACAGCAGTCATTAAAGGGAAAAGAGAGTTTGATTACAGAAAGAATGGCTGATTTTGTTTTTACGCAGAGTTAATTTTTCCAAAGAATAAGAACTTGTCTTCTTTGCTAGATCAAAAAAGACACATCCCATAACACATCTTTTCTGTAGCTATTCAAAACCTGAAATCTGTTGAAGCCAGTGAAAAATTCCAGAAGAAAGGAGTTCAGTATAAATCTTGGAGTCTTTTCTTTCCATACTCCCTCTTGATGTTGCTGGTCATTCTATAGAATGGTACTTCCTAACCTTTGCATAGACTTAAACAATTTCAGGGCAGTATCTTTGCCTGTATATTTTATAGGGGAGAGAGATCATCGTGTGAGGAAACAACCAGAAAACGAAATGCACCTATAATAGCCATCAGGTAACTGATGAAAATACAAGGTACAGTTGTTGCTCAGAAATTCTAATAATTTCTTTCTGCCCTGTATGAGAAGGGCGGCTGAACAATCTGACAAGCCCTGAGTTTATTAACTGATGCCCTTAGAAGCCCAAGGATCTACTGGCTGTGGTGCAGATAAATGCATCATTAGGCCTTATTTTTATACTGTGTCACAAACACCTACGGCTCTGCTATTGCCAGATCAGTTCAGCTCCCTGTGCATTTATTTAGAAATTAATTACAGGAGCAAAATACGAGTAAAATGTCTCAGAAGGGGCATTGAAACTTACTTCATCAGTGTTTATAAAAGCATTTGAGACATGCAGATGAAAGCTTATACATGAAGTGTATAAACAGTCATTATTTTTGTAACTATTTGCAAGAACTGATTTCCCACTGCCTCTTCTGTTACACTTGTATTTCAGCTGCTTTGCTACCGATCCTCAGCAGATGCAGTCTCAGCCTAGTTGCCTGGTTCCCATGGGTGCCAGGTGAGGCACTTATATCCTGGCCTTTTTTCCGTGGCTACATGGAGCAGTCTTTTTCTTGATGCATCGTATTATTGCCATGGAGCTGGATGCTTATTGTTATTATTGTAATCTTTCTGCCAAGCACCGATTGACAGCAGCACGGGTTGGGTTCAAGTTGAAAGGGATCACCAATAAAATGCCGGCTGGAGCATCTGCTCAGAAATCCACAGAAAACAAAACTCATTTCTCTGCCTTGACTTTCTATTAGGCAAGCAAATCAATTGGCTTAACAATATTACCTTAAAGGGAGGAAAGAGAGAAAGAATGGAACGCTAATAAAAAAAAAAGGGGGAGAGATAAAGAGAGCAATGCACGACATCTAATTCCTGAAGTACAGTATCATCAGACACTCTTTCCCACCCAAGCAAGCATTTGCCCAGCCCAGTGCTTTCCCCCTGCCACAAAACTGCAACTCCAGCTGGCTACGTTGATAGCTCTTTTCTTTCTGCAGCTCTCAGAGGTATGGAGAGCTCAGGGTAAAGGCATTTTTGGGCAGCTGCTTTAGGACTATATTCTAGTCCGCCCATCTCCCAGGACGAGTGCAGGCTCAAGGCAGCTTTAACTGACTACAACAGAGAGGCCGCTCTCCATGTCCTGCTATTTTCACAACCTTTCTGCTAAGATGGCTACGGAAAATGCCTAAACGGATTCTTACTCAGTAAAATGTCGTAGTTTACTGGGAAGGGGTGGGGTGGCTGTGTGGGAGGGTCTCGGTGTAATACGTATCTGATGGTGAGTTGAGTATCACCCCATGTCCCAGGATGTCAATACATTCAGTTAGAGAACAGGAAAGTGCGAATGGTGGACAGAGAGAGGTGTACATAATCCTTCCTCAGGTAGTTTTGTCTGTCAGAACTGTGAATCTCTCCTGAGGTTGTTATCTCTTTTCTCGTTCTTTCACAGTTTCTCACAAAGTGCCACAATGGCCGAAATTATATTACCACGCTTATTCCATGTGGTACCTGAAGAATTAGTTGGGCCTTATTTCTGGTCCATCAGGGCTCAAGCTGCACGTGAACCAGGGAACTGGAAGTCAAAAGCTTGTTTTCTAAGCATTACTGGACTTCCGAGTCATCCACCTCCTGGTTTATCATGGAAAATAATTATCCATTGTCACTGTACTTTTTCTGATGCATAATCAAGGCAAAGCAACCCTCACAGATGGTCTGGGGCTGTTAAGGTACAGATAAACATCGCAAGATTATGAAACTCCCTGTGCTATAACCTTTAGTATTATGAAAGGATTATTCAAAGCTACATGATACTCCAATAAATAAAAAAGTGGGACTCACCTAAGTTAACTGCTGCCAAAAGAATATGTTAAAGATACCGAGGTGCTAAAACATTCTGAAATTACTGAGAAATACTATGCCTTTCTGGACCAATATTCTTCAGAATAAAGAGGCTAAGGAATCACTTGTTAACACACACACACACACACCCACCCACCCCGCATCGTGAATAAAATTATGTTTCTCAGTCGGCTATCTGGTGCTGCTAAGACCCTTTTTAGTGTTTAGAATTGTGTTTTATACAGGTGGTTACACTTTTTAGGGATCTTACTTGCCTTTCTAGAGAGCAGCCAGAAGACATCTAGTCAAGCTTAACTACAATCATCTTTAATTAAGGGCTGAGGAAGAAAACCATCAACAGAAATGACTGAAGATTGTAATTACATCAAAATAAAAATCTAATTCATGAGCTGTTGAAATTTCAGCCCATTATTTTCATTTCTTTACAAAGTGTCATTGGTGCTTAATATGGTTTGTGGTTGATTTTTCAGGCAAAAAAGGCCTGATTTTCCCAGGTGCCCTGAACTCCAGCTGGGTTCCAATAGAGGCACTGCATTTATCCTTCCTATCAATTGTATGTCCTCGCTTCTCTCATTTCTACACGCTGAATAACCTAGCCATCGTGATTCAACCCTGAAGCTCCCAAGGTTGCGCTCATATGTTATGGAAAAGGTAATTTACCATGGATTAGGGAAAACCAGGCTTCTGTGTCACCTCTGACCCTTCCATCACAACACGTTAGCTTCGGCAGCGCAAGGTTACGTGATGGTGCAGGGCTGGAGGGACACACCGGATTTCACAGCAGCAAAGAAGCCCTGGCCCATGGAGGGTTTTTAGCTTTCTCCCGGCCATTGTGCTGAAAAGCTGTAGCTGTAGTATTTTGTTTCTGCTGAACAGTTATAAAGCAGGTGAAACAGGCTGGAAATCAGATACGCTTTTAACCTACACCAGTGGAAATTCACAGGCTACTGTTTCAGCTTTGAATTATATAGTGAAATTAAACAGTAAGAACAAAATAGCAGCCTTAAATTCAGCAAAACAAAAGTAAAAATATGTTTCTGTGACCGTTTATTTTCTTCACACCGCTGGCACCTGACTGGGAGATTGTTAATATGCTCAAATTGACAAACGTAAGGGAAAATCTGTAAAGGATGGGGAAAATGAACTGTATGGCTCCCAAAAAGGTGCACGCTACTCCCGCCCAGTGCAATAGAAGGTTTTATGGACCATGAGAGATGGGTGAGGAGACCTCCGTCCACCTTCTAGGAAACCATGTATCTTAATGACAGAGCCCATGGTATCTTTCAGAACCATTAGGATCAAAATGAAAGAACACATTTTTCATGACTGCAAGTATTTCTTCTGCTACAAGAGTAAGGCAGTAGAAGAAAGCAAAGGTCTGTGCCGTTTACTATATTTACCTGTACTACAGATAGCCGGTAGTTGAACTAGTATGAGGTCTCAGGTCTGTTGACTTGTGTGTCACATCCCAAAAAACCCATCTATCTCAAACGTTTTCCAAATACAACCCACTCCTTGCTCACTTCCCAAGGGCTGAATATTTGCAGCTCTCACTGAAACCGACCCTTCACCAGTCAGGTATTCCTATTTGGGAGAATTTTAGCCTTAATCTAATTACATCTCACTTCCCAGTTTTACATCTCACTTCCCAGTTTTGCATCTCACTTTGTAAAATGGAGATCCTGAGGAATTTTTGGCTGTTTTAAAAGGTGCACACTTTGGGTTGTAAGTAATATAGCACTATTGAGATAATTTGAGCTATGTTGATTTAACTATCTGCTTAGACCAAACAATAAAATTAATTCTTCGGTTTCACCCATGCCTAAATTCCGTTTTCACAAAAATTCAATAAATGTGAAATGGATACTGTTTTGCAGAAACATCATGAAGCTACATTCAAGGCAAATGTTTCCCCCAGCTCTCCCTTCAGTAAAACCAATGCATTGCTAAAATGGTTTCTAAGGGGACCCAGGAAAGCGGTGGATTTTATTCCTCTTGAAAATAGTGGGGGGAACTCCCCATAAAATATTGATTTCTCTACACTCAAGCATTTTATTTACAGAATCATTCTTATTGCTTCTTATCCCAGTGGACTTACCATATTTCTTATATTTATTTTTATCTTATGCAATTTGTAAATAATAATGCTGTGGTTACTTACAATTCCATAAAAAAAAAATACTAGTTTGGTAATCTGCATAGGAATTTGCAATCTGATTATCTAACAAATGAAATTATTCAGCAAAGTCATAGATAGGTTTTTCAACTTTAGCTGAAACCACATCTTTCCCTCTCTTACACACAGAGAACTTCAAACATGTTTTCCTCTTTCATACTGAAGGGACATCTTCAAAAGGTAAGGTACCTAGCTCATGTCACGTGCCATTAGAGTCTTGATCTCATTCCTATTGAAGTTTAATCCATATCTTACTACTGAGTTCAATGAGACTTGCCTCTGGTTATTAATTTTTAATGATTGTTACCAACTATTTTTTTACCAGTTCATTTAACATCATAAAGCATAAAGTGGTATGTTGCTAAAAATACAATTAAATACAAAATAAACTTGATTTCCCTACTACTGCCACCAAAAAGACCTCTGTAAACTAGTGGTCACCACACACAAATCACTCAGATGTTCAGCTCTATTTGTCACATTCATTGCTTTTAAACAGAGACACAGAGAAGGAGAGACAAGATGATCTTTGATGATCTTTAGGCTTTCTGCAAATTCCCTGCTTCCAGCACTTAAATAATTGAGGTCTTCATCGCAGACCTCGTGAAAAATCTCCTATTAAAGTCCGTTGGCTATTTTGCCATAGATGTGAGATACTATCTGGAACTACACATCTGTAGGTGAGGATTCTGTTGCTCATTAATCATCGACTGAGCACAGAGGTGCTGAAGTCATTGGGAAATTTGCTATCAAATTCAAGTGGGCAGCTTCACCTGAATGGTTTCATAAAGCTTGCAAAAGTAGGGCCTCTTACAGCTTAACAAGAGCAGTTAACATGCAACTAATTTGTAATCGTGTGGCAAACTTATAGTCTATCAGACTCTTCCTCCCTTAACAGGATTTTCCCCTCAATTTAAACAGAGGCAAACTGAATATTTCATTAGTACTTTTGTGGGTTTGTTTGGTTTTTTGTGACGACTGCTATTTTTAGGCAAAGAAAAGTGAGTTTTAGTCTATAAAGGCCGGACAATTGAGTTATCTGACAACTTCAGGGGGAAAAAATGCTGTGCTGCAGATTATTCAGCTGAGTGCTGCTTCATTTGCAGGTGCCCGGACCACAGCATGTCTGGTGCAGCATTCAGATTTAAGGATTCTTCTCTTTAAAAAATCACCATGAGAGGGCCCATTGTCTATTTACTACCGGGAGTCTACCTATGAGTAGCACCCATTTCCACCTTCCTTTAAAATTGTCGTCTCGTCTCCTTGCACTGGCAGAAGGCATTCATATTCAGGGCTTGAATGAGGATAAGAAGGGGTCAGGGAGAACACTGAGCAGTAACGGAAATTTTCATAGGAAAAAATCGTTACTTTCACGTGTCTACCAAAAATACGTTTCTACTCTTCTGCAACTACTCAGTTCCTTGTCATCTAAGTTTTAAACCAAAAACATCTCAGCTTTACCCGATGTATTTTACCAAAAACACTCAGTCACCATGACAACCATGTTACTTATTGTAATGCTTCTAACTTTCAGTGATGGGCAAGGAAAGCTTTGTTTGCCCCTACAATTTATTTAATCCTTCTGGTATTCAGTTTTGCAGCCAGTGAATCAAATCTTTGGAGCCAGTTTCTTTTTAATCCAACTCCACTGCAATGACCCTGGTTCTACAAGAATTTAAGTTCCATCTTTAGTTTTCAATGTGTAAAAATACAAAGCAAAAATATTATGAAGTAGGAGAGGTAGATACAGTAGATGCATTTAGCTACTAGATACCTCTTTTGTTCTATATGACTAGCCTTGATGCTCCAGCTGTAAGCAGTGCTCTGATGCCATGGCTTTGTCTCAGAGGCAGCTTGTAGGGTGAGACGTGTCAGGATGGGTCACTGTTTGATGAAGCTCCAAGAAACACCTACACAATGCAGGAAATGGTGAGCCAGGTGTCAGCAACTTCCCCTCTAAAACAGCCAAAAAAAAAAAAAAAGTCTTAGCATGGTGTAAGGGTGATGGATTCAAAAACCAAGTTAAAGCTTGAGCTAGCTCATTTCAGATCCCGTAGCTGTTACAGCCATTGCAGTCTGAGGTCGTAACCTGTCTGTACTGCAAACTGTCCGACAGCATTTGGCTCAGTTGGAGGTTACTTCTAGCTCATGAGGACTCTAAAGCTTTTTGGACCATGAGGATCCCCACTGAGGGTATTGTGCAGGAATGGCGTGCTCGAGTGTCTTGGTGCGACAAGCATCACCACACAGCACCGGAGGGAAACAAGACTTTTGGATTTTAAACTTAAGATTTATGATGTTCTGGTGGTGGTGGCCCCCACCATGTGCAAGGTATAAGCTGACACAGAGGTATGAGGGCCTTGATTTTGACCAAAGATTTTTTGGTCTAGTATCTCTTGCATTTTTTTTTCATACAAGTATGGATGCCCCTATGGACATGCCTGTCCCCTGCATAAGCAGGAATAACAAACTCAGTGCCTGGAGAAAGCTCCCACTCTAATGACTGTGTTATTCCTCAGATTCCCCCTTGCTGTCTCAAACAGTCGCCTTGCTCAGTCTGCCTGGTGTTGGATCATGTGGCTGTTTGTCCTAAATGCAAACCGTCTAAAAACGGATCCAGCGTGAAACTCAGTTGCAGGGCTTTGAGAACCATATTTTGCAGCATCCCACGCCATTACAGATGTGGAAGAATCACCCAGCTTGATTTCTGTCAGGACCTTCATGGACTCCAGAAATGAGAGTGGCAAGGAATCACATTCATCCGAGAGAAACAAAGACCCCGATTCCAAGGGTCTTTGACACTGAGGGTCTAGGAGGATCTCGGCCCCATCTTTTACATGTTTCTGCTCACACAGCATGCACGCTACAGCTGTGTTTACTGTACTGATTTTCATGTGATCACTGAAACAGAACACTTCCACACTCCACCGCAGGTAGGATGAGGGAAAAGACCACATTTAAGTGTTTGCATCAAATAATCCATCTCTTATGATTTGCTGTTTTCCATATACCTACTGTAAACTAGGGACTTCTTAGTGAGGAACACTCCTTTGGACAGGCTGCAGTCCTGACCTCTAGGAGCATTTGTAGTGTGTGAAAAGATCACTATTAGACCAAGTACTCCCCAAGGAAATAGTTCATATATTGCTGCTTTTGCTTGCGCTCTGTGGCAAGCTATGCTATAAATCTCACGTTACATACGTTAAGGACAGAACGTGACTCCCATAAGCAACCTCACACACTCAGCCGCTTATTTATCGTGTTACACAAATTGCAGCCTGAGAATCATTGAGTAAGGAAATTCATAAATCTAATAACTAACAGGTTCAAGACTTTGCAATCTGTCAGTCAACAAATCGGGAAAAGTGGAGCTCCTCAAAATTATTATGCAGTGAAGAAACCTGTTTCCTCCACTGCAAACAGGAATTTTTTTGTGTTGTACAGCTTGTGTGGAGCAGTAGCAGTTTTACTCCTGGTACCCTTACACAGACTCTTCTCATGCACTCATTCATAAGGTATCTCTTTAAATCAGTCTCAAAATGGCTTCAGGGAAAGTGTTTCCTCAATACCAATGTTTTTGCTGCAATACTGTACAAAATTAACTTGGAAGAGAGAGAGAGGAAGGGGTAGATCAGAGCTAAACCAGAAAAAGTAGCACAGAGGAAAAAAAAAAGCAAATCCCTAATTTTTGTAAATATGAATTATCCAAAGTAATGTATTTTTCTACTGGTCTCTTCCATCAAGAAAAAAGGTTTAATAAAAAGGCTTAACCAAAAGAAAATGTTTTACAGGATCATCCAGCCACTGGCTGTGCTTGGTTTTCTGTGGTGAGAACACACATCAACAGTTTAATGGGCCTGCCACAGACTATTTGTGTTTAATGTACCTCGGAAAAATACTGCACGATTCATTCATAGTCAACATATTCATGTGGACTTTCTTCTGGGTCTTTTATTACCTGAATCTGGTGCATCTTAATGCACAAATGTTGTGTGACACTTCCATTTAGAACTGAAGGTATGGGGTAACTGGGTGTCTTGTGCAGGTTACCTGACTTTGCTTCTTTTTATGGCAAAAGTGGCATTTAAAAGCAGTTCAGTTATCTTCTTACCTTTCTCAAAAACTTCTGCTCTGTTACCCCCCACGATAATGTCATCAATGTCTTGCAGGTGTTCTGAAACTCCACCTTTCTCCGGTGCAGTCTGGTTCAGTCCATGGCAGATGCAAACACAACCCTAACAAGCAACAGCTTTCAAGAACAAAGAAGTAAAATAATGCATACGGCATAGAAGGGACCAGCATGGCATTGAAGTCTGACAGAAACCGTAAAAAGACACAAAATAATGCCGCTCTCGGAAACAGCATCGTTTAAGTGGTCTGTGTTAGTTTCCAATCCTTAAAGATTCTCAGGATATAAAAGTGATACTCTCTCAAATGAGCAAAATGGAATTTTGAACTATTTGAGCAATCTATCAGAGCTCCCACATTGGGCACCTATAAATCTGCAAGGTTTAGGGCCAGGGTCATCCACTAGACATTTAACAGATGCTCTCTGTTAACCCCTCTCCCTCCCAAAAAGGGAAGAGAAAGGAAACAAGGGAGAAAGACTTATCAATTAGAACAGAGAGCTAGAACAGCTTCAATGAAAATAATAATAATAAAATGAAATGTGTACAAATATATACAAACCCAGTACCGAATCCAGTCCCCCCTGATGACAATTACATCACCGTCACCACTGATGCTGTGGAGTAGGCTCTGGGGAAGTCCCAGGCTGCACTCAGAAGCAGATGGGAAGCGGATTCAGGAGCTGGATTATGGAACTGGGTTCAGGAAAGCATGGATTAGGATCAGAGGCAGAAGAGAGTCCTCCTCGGATGCCTGCCATTGAAGAAGAGAGCCTGACCCTTGTGATCCCTCAGCTTCATAGTGAACATGACGTATATGGGATGGAATCCCTCACTGGTCAGTTTAGGGTCACTTGTCCTGTCTGCTCCTCCCTACAGGTGTAGCCTTTTACTTTCTGCACTCCCAATGTGGTGTGCAAGATCTAGCAGAGACCTCTGCACACCCGTCCTTGGTAGCAACTCTAAACCTTGAGCACTGTCATTGCTAGAAGCAGACATTGTCTGTAAAACTTGTGTTAACTTCAGAAAGTGTAGTTACTTAGAAGAAGTTAGCAGTCAAGTACAATCACTGAACAGAATTGTTCTGTTCTAACTCCTACCAGGACAGCCCAGCACCCAGGAGGTTCTTCAGTGACCTTCAAGCTGGCAGAAACAGCCTATACGTGCCTATTTCCACAGTGGCCTTCTGCAAAATAATTCTTACAATAAGCTTCCTGTTAATCAAAATTTTGTCACCTCAGAAGTCACACAGAATTGTCATTGTTCTACACACCAGACGGATCGCTGTGAGTGGGCAGGATAGGGACAAAACAGTTAGAATAAAACAGAATGAACTTTGCAACTCAGACATAGTTGGCAACTGTACATTTGTGCTTTTAATGTTTGCTAGGAACACAGTTCAGCCTTCTACTAAATGTTGGCAGTTTGGTATGTGGAGGCTCACAACAGCTTTAGTCATGACCCAGCTGCTTCAATCATACAACAAGTTTAGATTCACAACTTCTGTTGCTCTTTTTGTTTTGTTTGACACACGTAGCCCCAAAAGTATCCCTCTCCTCTCACTGCCTCTGTAGTTTCTGTCATCAGGAAATCACAAGAACTGTTGTGATTCATCAGCTGTCGAGTTCTTTTTGTGTGTCGTGTCCTTCAAATGATTGTTACACTTGATGGGGAATTAGGTGGTGCAAAGTTGACTATCTGTGATAGCCTATCTCGCACTATCTGTGATAGTCAACTTACAGGAATCCTCATCTGCTAAAAATCTCTATTGGCCAGCATCATTACCACTACTAGTTCTTTTCCTCTGTGCAAGTTAAATGACTGTCCATTGTCTGTCATGTATTTTTACACCTTATGAAGTCATTAACATGATTCCAATTCTTTCTCAGACTACAAGCAAGAAACCGGTTTGGATGGGCAATGGAAGCTGGACAAGCATTGCACTAAATCAAAGATGCCACCATTGCATGACGTTGAAAAGAAGAAAAAGGTTAACTATGATCATATTTGCCCTAAGGTGCAGAAGAATTGCAATACTGCAAGAAGAGAATTTCAGGACAAAGCTTGCTTTTGTGTCAATATTTTACAGAAGGGGAAGAGAGAAAAAAGAAGAAAAATAAGAGAAAAGCACTTACATCGAAAGTAAGTGCCTGACAGTATAAGGCTGGATATTGCAAAACAAAGTTATTAAAAAAACCAAACCCAAGCACTTCATGGGAACGGTTCACAGAGGGAGTGATTTTATTAAAAAGGCATTACTGATAACAACTTCAGGCATCACACAGCTCTCAGGCCAGAATAAAGTAGTAAAATAGTCACCTCATAAATTAAGAGGTAGCTTGATTTAATAAGAAAGTATCAACACAATACATAAGTGACAGTGCAGTTTGTGGCCAAGATGATAGACAATTTTGAGAAAAGATGACTTTCCAAACTAAAGCCAGTCAGCAAAAGTCAACAAACTATCGTGCCTTCATGCACTCCATCCTCCAGCCCCACCTCCATTTTCAGACTGAACCCAGCTGTGCAAAGCGTGCTTAAAACAGTAAAGTGGGTTTTTTTGAATTTGGTTGTCCCTCCTATCAAGTGTTTTGTATTAATTCTTTTTTTTGTGGGAAACCTACAACTGAGGCAATTGTGACAGATACGCAAAGTGTTGTATCTGCAGGGCAGGTACCTGGCGTTGAGCATGACCTACCTTATCCAGATATTTTCTCTGTCACCGGATGCTAAAGTGGAAAAGAAGGTCGTTTCAGTGGATGCTGATAGACCACCTCCAAAACCAACACTTTCTACAGGGGAGACTGGACTCAGTCAAAGATCAGGCAGCTACCAGTGGTTGAGAGAAATTGCTTTCCAGGAAGAGATCTACTACACCTCCCTAGAACGAAAGGTGCTCACCATGAGGCCTCCTGGTTCACACAGGCACCATCCCTGTGAGAGGCTGTAACTGATCTGCCAGCAGCGGCTGCAGTGCAGGGGGAAGACAACCTCAGAGCAGATGAGGTTGATTGACAGCCTGTTTCATCAGATCTCTAGGAGAGACGGACGGCAACCAGCAGGCAAACGAGGCACGACCAAGTCCCGAGAAGGGCACACGATTAGAAATGCGAGGTTGAGTGGAACAAGCAGCGCTAGAATGACTGGTGAATACAACACCCGTGCATGGCTTTTACACTCAAGTGCAGGCACAGGCAGCATTTACTAAGACAGTGTAGGTACAGCTTCCAACACCACCTAGGGTTCACAGAGTACCTAACCTCATTTGTTTTTATTCTACATCTATGTCGTTCTACAGCACAGGTTTTCAAAGCTGCAATTTTACAATTCATCTTCACCTAGGTTGAATGTTATAATAGCAATTCTTTTAAATTAGTACAGTTTGTTTGCACTGAAGAAGTGGGAACTGTTGTGTGGAGGAATCTACCAGCACGGTATGGGATTTTTCCCACGTTCATGCCAGTTCAAACAGATGTATCAGTCCTATGCTACCCATTAACATTTTAAGTGACAGAAGATATCATTTGCTGACATACAGAGAATATATAATTAAACAGCTGGCTAGTAAAAGAAACAGCTCACTGAAGAACCTATTGAAAGTAAACCGATAATAAATACATTTGGAAGCCTACAGTAGTATAGTAACTCACTTACATGGTCCAGAAGGAACTATTATTTGCCATAATGAGATATCGCTGGGGTTTTTCATTTGTTTATATTTACCTGACACATTACTGCAATCAAATGGCATTAAGGAGGATTTCAGAATATGAATTCCTGATCAATTAAATTATATTTAAATCATGAACTTAACCACACAATTAAAGTTCTGTCAGCACTGCAAGCTGGCAAGACAAAACCATAGTCCTTCGTGGTTTTTTTGCATCGAGGAACGACTTCAGGGAAATAGCAAATCCTGTTTGAAGTGTTTTCCATTAGAAACTTGGCATTTACCCTCAGATATTTTTCTACACCGAAAGGAGCTGCTGTCAGCTACTGTAAGGGCATAGGAGCATATGATAGAGGTAAACATATTTTTATATGCCAGGTAGCTGGGAAAAGTTGCTGTAGTATATAATTCTGTGGAGTATTGAGAATGTATGCTTGCATTTAGAATTTATAGACATGCAAAAAGCCTTCTGTTCAGCAATGTACTGATCCTTAGTTCCTGTTGAAAGCCTCTCATACACATAGTTGCTTTTCTACTCTGAACACTGCATGTGTTTTCCAGCAGTAATTCAGGCCCCACCTTACTGAAACAGGGACTACACCGTGTCAACACAAACCAGCTTTGGTTTTGAAGAGGGAAGTCCTCAACAGACAATCAAAATTAAACATCGTTTCCTGCCACAAGTGCAGAATACTCAGCAAAATCATGGCTGAGCATTGGTATAATTCACAGCCAGCCAGAGCAGACAGCACAATGTACCTGAGGTAGCCACTGGCACCAGAAACACTGATCATTTCTCAATCATCTTCCACCCGAAAAACCAACAAGAGTGAGATTGTGGGCACTTCCCGTATTTACATATCACGGATACACCTTCAATTTAAATAAAAATGTTACTAATACATTTTTCCTGTGCTCAGCCTGTGTTTAAGAATCTGCCCAAGTTGGCTGGTATTTCTAAATTTTAGTGACATTTTCTAACACTGTTCTATTCAAAAGGTTTAACAGCAAAGTATCTTAGAAGCACGTTACAGACATGAGCAGTAAGTTACCAGTTAGAGGCAGGTACTTTGAAAGAATTATAAAACAATAAGCAATGTGTTTGATTTCATAAATTATCTCAATATGAAATGTCCTCAGTCTTTTCTTTTTTTCTGCTGGCTCTAAATATTTAGAAATAGTCCCCTTTTTATCCTTTATTTCCTTCTGATCGTCACAGAATTAAATCTCACAAAGAAAAGCAGCATGACTTGTAAAATAATGATTATTATTCACAATAAAATTGTCCCTTTACACAGTCTGTATCTGTTTTTTTGCTGTGTAACCAGGCAGCTTTTGAGGTTTGAACATCACTGTAGAAAGACAGGAACCTAAGTATATCTAAACTTTCTGTCAGTGCATCCAATTTCTCTGCAGCTTGGCCCTTGCAGAAGTATTTGCACCAGTTCAAACCAACAATAGACCTATCTTACCTGGCTAGTCCAGTGCTCTCTGGACAGAGCTCTGAAGGGTGAGGTACTGGATAACATCCACCACGTTGGTACTGTGGCCTGCTGAAATAGTCATCTCTTGATGGAGCTAGAATCACAGACTGTCGTTGGTTGGAAGAGGCCTTTGAGATCACTTAGTCCAACCTTCAACCAAACACCCCAAGCTCACCACTAAACCATGTCCCTAAGCACCAGGTCCACACGCCATTTGAATTCCTCCAGGGATGGTGACTCCACCACTGCCCTGGGCAAACTATTCCCATGTTTAATAACCCTTTCAGTGAAGAAATGTTTCCTAATGTCCAGTCTAAACCTCCCCTGGTGCAGCTTGAAGCCATTCCCTCTTGTCCTGGCACAGGCCACCAGGGAGAAGAGGCTGCCCCCTCCTCGCTCCAACCTCCTGTCAGGGAGTTGTAGAGAGCGAGAAGGTCTCCCCTCAGCCTCCTCTTCTGCAGACCGAACAAGCCCAGCTCCCTCAGCTGCTCCTCGTAGGGCTCATGCTCCAGGCCCTTCACGAGCCTCGTTGCCCTTCTCTGGACACTCTCCAGCACTTCTATGTCCTTCAACATAGCCAAAAAAGGTGAAGAGAAAATGTCAGAAGCCTTCATAGAAAAGCTAAATGCAGGGAAGACTGCTTGTAAAAGTGGCACTAATAAATAAAGAGATTCAAATGTGTTCGGCATTAGAGGACATTTAGACATCAGAGGGCTGGTCTAGCAGGAGGTGTCCCTGCCCATGGCGGGGAGTTGGAACTAGATGATCTTCAAGGTCCCTTCCAACTCGAGCCATTCTATGACATTTGCAATCAATCCTATACTACAAAATACATGGCTCAGGTTCATCTCACTTTGAAACGCAGCTTCCTTTGTGTTTCCCGCTATTACTGCAAATTTTATTGCTCACACAGTAGATTATGTTCATCTGAAGAAACCAAAAAGCATCTTGGAATAAGTGGTCATAGCAAAAGAAAGCTGTCATATGAAAGCTGTCATTAAAAAAAGAAAAAGATTTAAAGGTAGGTTTTCTTTTCTCCTTTGTCTCAGCTAAAGATATAACCATGACAAGAAAGCAGAGAGAAGAGATGGCAGTATCAGTTTTCGGAAAAAAACATTTTAGCTGCAAATCTGGAATTCTTTGTTCAGAGAAAGACAACATTTAGGAAGAATCTAAGCATCACTGCATTGTTTATTATCAAACCATCCATCTGAAACATGGAACTCTGTAATAGAGTACTGGAAAGAAATGGATTTACTGAAGGAACAACAGTGGCCAGACTGTCACTGTTCAGCGATGGATGGGGAATGCAGCTCAAGAAGGTGTCAAAGAGCCAGCTACTGCCATAGACAACTACTTGCGTCTTTTATCTGACAGGTGAATTATTTTTCAAAGAGAAATTAGCGAAAAAAGGAACCTTGAAATATATACTGTGGGTTTTTTTAACTGTTAGTTTTATGTAGTTCTATAATTGTTTTTATCAACAGAACAAACTGTCAGCTTAGGATTGCAACTGAAACAGTCTCCACAAGCCACAAAGATCAATGGTTAACAGAGCTGAGAAATTTCATTTGCTGCTTCTGGCTGGGAAAATAGAGAAAAAAAAAAAATATATATAAAAAAAAAGTCAAGCAATCCTGCTTTTTTAACCTCTTAAGGTTTGAGAGTAGTGTGAAGGAGGGTCCACCTCCATCTTCCAACTGAAGGACCTGTGATGGTGGGAAAAGGAGTGAAAAGCAAGGGATGGGAAAATACTATTAGACTTTTCAGATTAATAAAACATAGAACAGCCTCTCATTGTAAATTTTCCAAGGTAATGCTCAGACTTGAGACACACAAAAGATATTGGGCAGTTCTCAGTAAATTTTAGTTTAAGTACCAAATCTCAGTTTGGTAATTTTGAGGTAACAGAGCCACAGAGAGGATAACCTTGCATTGGAGGACACAACACCAAAACATGAAGGAAAAAACAGCCAGATTGTCCTATCTGCCTTCTAGTAACTGAAGAAGACTTTAGGGCTATTGTTTTGTTCCCATATTGTTATGGGAAGACTTGTGTTGGTCTGTTTGTTTGATTTTCCTGCATCATGACATAGATTTACAGTTCTCACGACCTATGAAACTTATGTTTCTCAGCATAGATCCAACTTGGTATAGAACAGATACCCTCTTGCCTAAACAGACTATTCTTGTAATGTGAAGAAATGCTGTGAACAGCTCTCTGGGGTCTGCACTTATTCTCCACCCGCTCTGCACTTTGGCAGAATTTAGGAGCCCAGGTCACAGGCTCCTAAACTACAGTTTTGTGCAGTACTGATCTACCAGAGTGAGGCTCCTCATATAGATAAGTAGGAAATACTACAGGGTATGTGGCACTGACAGACTTTTAAAATTCTCTTTCTTTTTAGGCTGCTTTATAAGCTGAGGCCTGATAAGACTCTTAGTTTAAGCTTTATTATCTCCTTTTGACTTGAGGGAGACAAAGGGAAATGTTCACAAACAAGAGGAGGCATTAGAAGTGAACTTTTCACCCTCATGTTAGAGAAGATCCCAGAATGAGAGATCTGACTAGCTTAGGTAACCACAGAAAAAAAAAAATGAAGCCCCCCAGGTTGGAGCTAGTTTACTTAGTTCCACCCACTTATAGCTGTAATGCTGAAGCTGTCCAGTAGTTGTCCGGTAATAAAGACGGGCCGTGCGCAGGCACAGCATTCCTGTGGCCCTGGACTCATGGTTGATTATGCTGAGGCTCCTGCCCTCGTTGCCTCCCAGTTTAGCAAGCCCAAGAGCTTGAGTGAGAGTCTGCACTAGTAGCCTGGACCCATATTAGTATCTCTCAGTGCTGTAAAGGATCCTTATAAAGATTCCAACACGAAGATTATTATCTTTGTGCATTGTGTACGTGTGATACTTCCTTGAGCATTTCTTTAGTGCAATATTTGCTTTACGATATTTCAATTTGCCATTTTCAATGAGTAATACTTGCCATAAATTTCAGTTCTTTGGGATGCTTAGCAGGAAAAAGGACATTGATTCCTTCACTTTTGGAGCTCGTAGCTAGAATCAGCAAAGCATTTCAACATCGACAAATAATGATGGTTGGAAATAAATGGGTTTATAGCTGCCTAGGGACCAGGAAAAAGAAGTCTAGATCTTTAAAGAAGCTGTTTAGCAGTCATGAAACAAAAAAGCCCTTGACTGTCACAGCTGTGAACATGAATCTGGAAGTGTAGGCCCATAAATTCCTTTGGGCTGGTTAGCTGAAGAAAATGGGTAACTTCAAGCACAAAAGTGTTTTTTTTTTCCTGATTGGTTTAAACTAAAAACAAATCCAGATAGCTTTTCCTTGATTGTAACAGTCATATTCAGGCAGAGTTCATCTGTCCTTGATTAATTTTTCAAAAAGATTGTTTCAGTACACAGATTTCCTCCATAAAGATTCCCTCTACCAAAAAAGCAAGAGTTCATTACATTTCCATAATTCTATTGGAAGGAGTGTGGAGATATTCTTTCTTTTATAATACAGCTGTACCCACTAATAACTTGCAAACCAGCTAAACTCTAGCTACACTGGAGTTCACCTGAGTTTCCCCAGATTGGCTCTCCTGGGAGAAGTCTCAAGTAGGTCTATCCAAAATAATTACTGTTTACAATGAGTTTCTATATTTCATAGAAAATGAAATCCTATTTTCTGTTTCTGCAAAAACCTTAGTTGCCTGAAAAAGATGGAGATAAACAGTGTTTGGCAATCAGAAGATTACCTGTTTTCCATGAAGACATCTACATTTCTAATTGTATTCTGAAACATGAAAAATATGGTAGGAGTTTTCTCTCCCAAATCTAGATATTCACCACATTTTCAGAAGTCCATTTGTTATATAATGAGAGTTTTTGCATTTCAACCATGAGACCTGTCTAGACTCCCATTGCAACGTTATCTCCATTTTCAAAACAGGTGCTTGTAACTTTCCTCCATCATCATGTCCACACCCAGGGAGGATGAACATGCCAGTGGTTACCATTTCAGAGACACCAGTCTTTTATCTCTGCTCACAGCACTAGAACTTAAATACCTAACAACTTCTACTCTCTTGTTTGCTGGTGATTGCAGAACAAAGTTAAGAAACCACCATCCCCTCTGGAACAAACGCTCAACCAAAACCACCCACATCACACAGCATGAGTCCTTTGTACCGCAATATCTTCTCAGAAGTCACCTTTTCAAAGTTTTGCAGCCTTATCGGCTTTGTCCCTCCTCACTCATCTCATGTAGCATTCTAACCCACACATGGGCACCCTTCCCTCATTCCTGCCACCACCGCCAGCTCATAGGTCTACCTGATTTTCCCACACTCCTATGTCCTTTCTACTCCACACCACCCATACGCAGAAAACACGCGAGGACTGTGATAAAAGGGCCCTTGAATGTTTTGAGGAGGGGGAAAAACCAAAACAAACCAAACAACAAAATAAAACACAGCAAAGAGATCAGGGAAATAAATGTTTTTAATTCCCGCAAGGGGAGCAGAGGAGCAATGAGCTGATCCTGCCCTTAACCTCATTCCTTCCCCTGGGCCAGCCCTGTGCACATCTGCAGGGAGGAAAAGAAGGCAAGTAGTGTCTTCAGAGCTAAATACTGTGTGAGCAAACGAAGGTTTCCTCCTGCCTGCCCCAGAGGAAGCACCAGTATGGTGCACTTGCAGCCAAGCCAGGAGGTGCATGGGCTGCAGAGGAAGGGTGGCTACGGCCCTGCCCTTCCCAGCCCTGCACAAGTCCGACGAGCTCAGCTCCCTGAGATCAGGCGGCCCTGCCCTCCATCCTCCATTTGCTTGTGTGAGCAATACAGTGGAGCTGGAAAGGTGTGCTCAGGCCTGCTGTGGCCACCCCTTGGTGAGTGAGGGCCTGGCTGCACACTTGGATTTGGAGAGCATGCCAGGGAGCTGCCTGGTGGGAAATTTCACCAGGGGCAGCCTGCTGAGTCCGCCTTGATGGGATGGGATGGGATGTCTCAGTCAGTGAGTCCCAGCTGGGACATTTACCTTTAGGTGTCTACTGAAGCACTAAAGTGTTATGGCGGTTGAACATCCAGCAAGTACAAGCATTGGCGCCATCTGTGTCACCAAGACCTAAGTAGACAACTACAGGCTTCTCACCTCCACTTCCTGTAGCATGGAACATGAACTGGGTACCTAAACTTCTAATCACAGATGCCCCAAACTCAAAACAAATTCCCCTCCTCACTTCCCGTCACTTCCCCTCACTTTCAACCGTCTTGCGCTCTTATACCATCCCTCTCCTCACAGTACCCTGCCATTCGTAACACCCCATGAGAGTCAGAGGCATGAAAAAGTAAAGCAAAGAAAGTTGTGGCAAGGCAATTACTTGCACGGCTCAGGGGATTGTCATTTGGCCACTGAAGGCTTTCCAGGCTGGAGACTGTCCAGAGAAGGCGTTCCTTCAGATTTTGGGCAAGACCTAACATAAACAATAAAACCAGAAGTTTTAGCTATTTATGAGAGTCCAGGGTGATGGAGGCTGATATACCAGAAGCATAAATTGCACTTGAAATTATCTGTATTCAGATAGAGCCAAAACCAGAGAGAGTTCCACACCAGGAAGACAACTTCCATAGAGCAGCATATTTATCTGCTTTCACTATTTGTTTCACTTCCCAAGGAACAGGTTGTATCTAACCCTGATAAAATTTTCCCTGAGGGAAAAGAAATGTATGTACTAAAATTGATTCCATAGGTCATTATAACATGAATGTATCTTCGCAGCAAGCTTGTGCAAGACACGTGGAAATTCATGTGTGCCTGGGCACAGCTACAGGTGCACAGCAGCAGGGATATGTATGTGCTGGCTATTATTAAGCCGCTACAGGGATGTCTAGCTCTCCTAAAATTCCTTCTGCCATATTTTTTTAGCACTAAAAGGTTGACTGTCACTGTTACCTTCCAAAGTTCCAGCTCCTGCTATTTGAGGCAGAATCAAGATGTTCCTTTGTTAAATCTATCAAGGAACGAATTTATTTTAAATTCTTTTCTATTGTATTTTACACTGCTGCCTTGAGCCATCTGGATGATAAGTAGTAGTATAAATGATTGCTTCAATTATTAGCACTGGTGACCTTTGCTAAAATGCAGCATAAGGAGAAAAGTGTAGTCAGGCTGATGTGATAATAGTAATAATTAGCAAGGACGTCTCAGTGGGAAAGCAAAACCATGGAGCTTTATTGTCTGATAGTTTGAACAGGGAGGTGGAGAAGAAGCAATAAGAGGAGGAGAGGGATGTGGCGCATGTGCCACTCCTACCTCTGTACCTCATGGTACTATCATGTAAAATGTAACAGCGAGTTGATGAGACATAAAGCCAAGATAGTCACCTGGTCTGACCCAGCACAACAACTTTCTTACTTGATATGGAGAGATAAAGACATTTCTATGATGCTCTATGGTCCTCCGCAGTATTTATTTTCCTTGGATTGAGCCTCTGAGGACTGCACACTGTCACTAATAACTCCAGCCTTGCTAAACTTACTCGAAGTGTTTGGATTTATCACGATGCTTGAGTAAGACACTGAACAGGTAAGTGGTTTTCTGTGCCTGGGTAGGATGGGCTTAGTTTGTGCAACACTCCCTCTTTTCTTCTCTTGACTGCAAACACCACACTGAGTGGCAGGTGGGGAGCTAGTGCAGGGGAGACAACAGCAAGTTTCCCTACCATAGCCACCTGCATTTGCTCCAGTTGAGGAGTGAATGCTGTAGCTCTGTCTTAATCTCAGCCAGAGAACAGCCTGGAAAAAACTGGAGAGTAAAGATTATCGCAATAACAGCCCATTACGGCAGGCTGCTCAGGCAGAGAAGCCGCTCAGCTCCCTGGAGAACTTTAATTTACCACTCCGTTCTTCTCCAGTCCTCAAGTCAACTCCAGTCCCTGGCACGTGAGATCTAGCGAGGAAATGTTCCACTAAAAAATACAAACAACCTAAAATGTAAATAAATATTACTCACCATGTCACTAACAACACTACAATTTGACCTACACTTCCCATTTTTCCCAGCCTCTTGGTGCTTCTTGGAAATTTTGTGACTATTAAATACAATGCAGCTGAATCAAGTACCTCATGGAAGAAATCATACTCTGCCCAGAGACAAAGTTAGTAACTAGGCAGATTTTACTATGCTACCAAAATAATTTAAATTATTAAGATTTTGTATGTGCGCTTACCTTAGCATTGGTTGCTCACATGAATATTGGATCATTAAACTAAACTCCTCTTGGGAAAAGACTACATTTTCCAAACAGTACCTTGTCTTTTCTAGGATTTTTGTTAAATGCATACTGGTGAGTGCAGATTTCAGGGAAGCAGCAGCTTTCTCCTACTTGAACTATATATGCCTCCTGCTGGCTAAATATTTTGATTCTTCTCATTGGATTGACACACTGATTTCGGTCGAGTAATATGTTGATTTATTTCATCTGGAAGAAGAAAAATAATAAAAGAGACAAGGTGGTTTCTCTTGCTTTGCAAGCCAATTTTTTTTATTATTATTTGAAGTAATTCTTGATCCCTTTAACTTTCAGGGAAAAGTTCATTTTAGATGGAAATGTGACATTTTCATTCAGGTTGAAAAGATAGTTAATGGAGATTGAATTTGGCTGGAGTTTTTTGCTACTCTTCTATTTCACCAAGAGGATAACACACTTCATTTTCATTTGACCTCCAAATTACTTTTTTGTCTTCCAGAGTTCACCTTTGGATTGAAAGATCAATAATTCTGAGCTCCAGGTTTAGCAAGATTTTGTCTTTTTTCTAGCTTGCTTTTAGCTCAGGGACTGAGTATTTTCCATAGTATTTTGCTATCCTTGTGAAATTCTGTACTTAATGCAACCACTGTTTAAAGACTGAATTGAAACACAGTATCCCTTAATCCAATCCATTTCCCTTTTCTTTTCCTAAAATTGAGAAACAAACCAAAAAAAATCAGCTTTTTCTTTAGCAGAGTTTGCCTCTCTGGAAAGCTCTTCCTAGTAGCTGTCAAGATATAACACAATTTTCAGTTGAAAAATGGACCAGAGATGCCAAGGAAGGCCCTCCAACAGAGCAGCAGAATAATCCCCACACCTGTCCACTCGGCATTGTTTCTCATTTGGTGTTGGCACTTCAGTGTCCCAACACCCACCTGTTTCATAGCTGACCACACATTCACCTCTTCGCCTGGTCATGGGACAGGGATGTACCCAAGTTTAGTGCTTAACAGGTTGACATTTCAACCAATGTTTTCTGATCTTCTGCACCCTGGATACATACTGATTGTGACACAAGCTCTTAATCACGTTAATGAACATGAAAACTTCCTCCAAAGAGTCTGTAGGCTCTCTCTACGAGCCTGTTTTTCTTTCCAAGGTTTGCAGGGCTGTTAAACAAAGCTCCTTTTCTGGGTCCATAAGCACCTGTAGGTCTTTTAATTCTTAGTACAAGCTGATTAAATAACTAAGCAATACCAGCACACACAGAGAGGAGAAGACTGAACTATTTCCTCTTATTGAGGTACCTCTTTGGACACTTAACACTATACTTCTTTGAAGCTTTTTTCTACACTTGAGGGCATCCCCAGCATACTCCTCTTCCCATGAATTCACTACACACATCAATAACAGGTAAGTCTGTCTAGACCAATATGCAAAGAAAGATGCACACAGTGGCTGAGCCGGTCACGGCTTAAAACAGCCTCAGGACCACAAATATAACAGTCACCATAATTATTTATAGAAAATATCTCAGTTTTCTTGGCCTTCACAGCTTCTCCTCACACATGAAAAAAACATACATCATCACCTACCTTGCAGAGAGCTTGGATTAAATTTACTGTAGGTGGGCCCCTTGCTAAGGGTGTTAGTGAGGAGCAGACAAGCAGGGCTAGAAAACCAAAGGAGGGATGTATGACTGACCATGGGCAAGAGAACACGCCAAGTATGAGCTGAACCTCTTTTGCTGTTGCATTAAATTGTCTCGTTTGGGACTTGCCAGATAAGAGCTAATGAGCTCAGATTGTTTCATGAAGGATTTCAGGTGGACATGGCTAATTTGTTAGTGCTCAGCTGGAGGGAGGGAGCTCCAGCCTACAGAGAGGAAACCACTGATTTTAATAGAGCAGAGTAGACTTAGCAAGGCAGAAAGCTTAAGTGATAAGAAGCAGAAATTAAATTTTTCATTTAAACCTATTGTTAAGTTGTGAAAGATAAAATAACTTCCAGCTAAAATATTTGTAGAGTGAGAGTAAAAATTTTCCAGGGTTTTTTTTTTTTTTTTGAAGACAGTAATAGACTTGAGGGGAACGCTGCTCTTTTCCTTCCCGTGAAAAATCCAGTCATACACCTTCTCTCAAGCAGCAAGACTGTGCCGTTTGTTATAAACCATTCTCAGCAGGCAGCTGTGCAGAAGGGATTCAAGGGGAAAAGATGACAACTGCAGCCTGTTTTTCTTTGGTAGTTCTTTTGTCTGTTGTTTTTTTTTTAACCTGACAAACTACATTTAGTTTATCAAATTGAGCTACATCGTTTTATTTTCATTTCTTATTCCAATATAATTGGCTTCATAGCATGACACGCATTCCCCTCAAGATCGACCTGCTCTAGAAGAGGCTCTGGGCTGAACAGTTGAGTAGGGCGGTGTCTTTGAGACAGTCCCCAGGTGAAGGATTAAAAACTTCAGTGTAAATCAGATAGCACAGCTTGTCTCTTTCTGCACCTAAAGCTCACGGGAAATCTCTTGTTACTCAGGTAGTGCTTATCTCCCTTATAACAAAACACAGTCATTGGTTGATTGTGCTTCATCCCTCAAAAGCCTGCTGCTGTATTCATGCTGTGGAGGAGCATCGCTTAGCCTGGCTCTGGTCTCTCAACACAGGTTAATAGATGTGACAATGATTGCTGAAGCTCTTGGTTTTCCTGCTGTAACATCTTAAAGTCATCCTTAGGTCTGTAATGGGACATCATAAAAGTGACCCCGCTGAGGTTCCTGTCTTCTTTAAAGACTCTTTGCAAAACAGCCTCAGTTTATGTGCTGCTTTGTTTCTCTTTCAGTCCTTGCATTCCCAGCTTGTGCTCTAGAAAATGCTGGGCACTTTCTTTCCCACAAACCCTCATAGGAAGAAGAGATTCAGTTAACAGCTGGACTCGATGTTCTTACAGGTCTCTTTCAATTGAACTGATGCTGGGATTCTATGTTTTGCAGGCCAGACTCTGTCTTATGGAGAGCTTCCTGTGTCTCTGTTTTCTGCCCAGATACTCCTGTGGGGAAACAGTAATTAAGCTGCAGTTGTTAGACCTGTATATAGTGCATCCAGCTCACCTGCTCCTTGCTGGATTAGCTCTGAAATGTTAACAACAGCAAAATGCAGTGTACATGTCTTTATTTTCATTGGTGCCACCTGAAAAAAAAAGATGAAATGCACCAAGGCCCATATATGCTCAGTCAGATAGTGGCTTATGGAAAAACCTTTTGGCCTGAGCTTTTGTTTGGGTTTCTTCTTTTTTTGTTTCCCCTGGGAATCACAATATTCATGTTTTTCCTGGTTTTAGTTGAAGATGAAAATCAGCTGTTCACCTCAGCAAATACTGATATTTTTTTGCTAAAATATTTGATTTATTAATGTTTATCAGTATCTAAAGAATCGATGTCAAGAAGATGGAGCCAAACTCTTTCCACTGGTGCCCAGTAAGAGAACAAGGGACAACAGGCACAAACTGGAACACGGGAGGTTCCACCTTAACGTCAGGAAAAACTTCTTTCCTGTGAGGGTGACAGAGCCCGGAACGGGCTGCCCAGAGAGGTTGTGGAGTCTCCTTTTCTGGAGAGATGCAAAACCTACCTGGACATGTTCCTGTTCAACCCGCTCGAGGTGAACCTGGTTTAGCAGAGGGATTAGACTAGATGATCTCCAGAAGTCCCTTCCAACTCACACGATTCTGCAATTCTGCGATTCTGTGACTGTGTTGCTCATTTTACAATCTTTTAAAAAGCAATTATTGGCATGGTTTTAAATGAGGGAGAGGGACTGCAGTTTTGGCCCTCCTACCAATTCACCTACTTAGCACACTGCGGTTTAGTTTAATGGAGTGGATATCATAAACAAGTTCATCGTGTGCACGACCAAGACTCACAGTCACAATATGCTCTGGAACATAATACAACCTTATTTTACAGCTTTATTCTTCCTAGTCATATAACAATCTTTAGAAGGAAATAATGGCACAGGTCCATTTAGCTAACTGCTTCAAGTCAAACCTGTGGTGTCCGTCCATTCATTCTGTTTAATTTTTATGTATTTCTTTTTTCTCAAAGTCAAGGGAAGGTTCAGCCATAACAGATCTCTAAAGAAGTATCAGCTGTGCTTGCAGGACATTTTTGTCACACTTATTTACTGATGAAGGAACTGTAATTTAACAGTTTGCACCCTCTATGAGTGCAGTATGACTGGCCTGTTGATGAAAAACAAGACAGCAGAGGAAATGGAGGCCTCATATAGAAGGTAAACAACACGAAGACAACCAAAAAAGATTCAGAAATACCGAAGAATTCATAGCAAAGGACAACCCCAACCTTGTCTGTGCTTCCCAAGGTCAAAAAGATTCACTTCCTTCCTCCTCTCTGCATTAGTAACTTATTCCAAACATCCTGGCAAGTAATTTCTATGGAAAGGGACTAGGAAGGAACGTAAGAGCTTCCTTCAATCTCTGCTTCTTGCTTCTCTACTGACTGGTCACCAGATACAGAAACATGGCTCAGTATGAGTAGAGGTATGGCTGGAAGTTGGTGCCTCTCTTTTGAAACCAGTCCAGCACCCAAATTAGAGACCCAGAGGATACTGCAATCTGGACTGTCAACCAAAGAGGAAAGGCAAAAGAGGATGGGCAAAAACAAGCAGAGGGATCCAGCAACAATGAGATTACCTTCAAGGCCCTGTTTTCCACAGGGGTACACAAAAGGGAAGATTAATTACAGCTCCCCTGCACTTGCCAGATGATAGGCCAACCGAGAGAGGAAAACAAACAACAGGAACAGTGTTTTCGTCATCCATTGTCTTTGTTACAATATTTTTTTCCATCTTTGTAAAACATTACATCATAAAATAAAGACAATAGCAGCAAAACTTATCAAGATGGTACAAGCACGTTCTGCTCTGTGCCCTGGTAATGACAGTTATGAAATTGTCCCTTTTCTGAAAATGACTTTCTAAAGCACCATAAAATCTTACAGAGAGAGAGGAGAGGGAAAAAACCAAGTAAGCGAACAAAAAAAACCAGGGACAGAGACAAGAGAGATGATAGAACATCCTTGCAAGTGGATTTGCTGGTTTCTTATACTATATAATCTGAAACTAAGCAGGAAAAATAGTAGATCAGTATCCCATGGAAATGTTTCCCCAAATTTTAAGAAAGTTTATTTCAAATGCAAAGCTGAAAATTACTAATCATGGTTTCTCAGCCCTGTCCAAAAAGTCCAGAACAAATGCTATTAGAATTTGGGAAAAAAAAACCAAAACCAAAAAAAGAACCAATCAGTCTAAAACTACATTGGAACACTGGCTTGAACAAATTCAAAATTTTGGGAAGCTGTGATGCAGACGCAAATCCTGCCTTATTCTATTTATAGCTACTACATGACCCCAGGATCTAAGAAACCGCTAAATGGTAGGCTCAAGACTGGCATATTTGGCTTACATCTCACAATAGGCACCATAAGATTTCCTTTTTAATCACCCAACTCTCACAAAGAAAAAAGAGTGTGTGGGTGGAATATATTTATGTAACTAAAACACTCTCTCTCACATGCCAAATATCACCTGTCTCCGATTTGCTCGCAAGGAGTTCAGCCAAGGAAAGCAAATCCCATCTATCTGCTTCCAAAGGCCACCTGCCAGAGAAATGCCGGCTTTCCCGTGAAAGCAGCAGCACTGGTATCTCCTGGTGATAAGACTCAGCTCAGACATGACCACATGTCACCAGAAATGAGGAAGCACAGAAGTTCACCTCTACCTGCATGGAGGGGGTGTCACCACTAAACCTCTGTGCGAGGACCAACTCTAACGTGCCGTCTGAAGGGTGGGCATGTCCAGGTGTTCACACGGGGCTTTTTTTTTCAACCCGTTCCAGACACCTCACCAGTGTTTTGGGTAAGACCTGCCTTTAGAGCGGCTTTCTCAACCCAGTATGATCCAGCTCAAAGATCATGCGCTGGCTACCTCAGGACACCCCCAAATTAGCTTTTGCAACTGTTTCCTCAGTGTTTGATTTCAAGAGCTTGAGGCAACAGAGTCTGACATCATCCTGTACTCCAGCTGTACTGGCAGAAGGAAAAAAAAAAAAAATACGGTCCTGATAAGCAGTAGTATTAAGGAGGGGAACTGCTACTGGTAGTAAAGGAGATGGGGACCTCAGCAAGAATTAGGCAACCTAAGGGAATTTTCAGATCTGGATTTCTTGGATGTTATATTTCACATAACTAATTTCACACATTAATCTACAAGCCTTCATTTGAGTTTCATAGAATTGTGTTGATTTGCGTTTGTGTTTTCATTGTATTTAACTGCCTAAGGAATTGTTTCTGAAGCTGAGCTTCTTTGTATTTAACATCGATGTAATGCCATCCCAGTAAGTGTAAACGGCACTGTAGAGATAAGTTAAAACAGCAGGTCTTTGCTCTAAAAAGCTTAAAAATTAACAAGCTGGTTCCACTTTATTGCACTGACTTGATGGGGGCAGATTTTGGCCTACATTAGACAAAACATAGTTCAGAATAAAGGGCCATACAGAAAGGATTGAAGCAGTTCCCAGTCATCTTTTAAATTCCTATTTGTTTAGTAGAAGACTTCTTGTTCATGGTTAGTACGCAGTGCAAGATAGATCGTAGTCTTTGCCTGTTACTTATTTTTTAAGTAAAGTGAGAAAAGTGAGACTAGCAGACATCATGCAACCTGACAACACAAGTAAGCCCCTGAGAAAACCAAATCTGGCAAACAAACAGCCCATGTATGACATAAACACAAATTCTTCAAATTCTTCAGGAAAAATGCAGGGGTTTCGAGGACAGGGTTTTTAACACTCTGAACTCACAGACATACTTTCATTTATTGTGGGTTAGAGAATTCTGCAGAAAGCCTCTGGCATAGCCCATTAATGGCTTTGGAAGCAGCAGGCTTATACTAGAGACATCATAAAGCCAGACAGCAGAAGCTCTGGTGATTTATAATTTCATGGCAACAACCAAAATCAGATGTCATGATTATCAGTCATTGGGGTTTTTATTTAGTATTATTTCTAATAACACTTACTAGAAATAATGTTCCATATTAAAGAATAATGAAATTCACCGATGGCCATGTGGATAAAGTTACAAACCTTTTCAAAAATCACTCGTGCAAAATCTGCGCAAGTTCAGTGATGGTTAATGGGTGCATCCCCAAAAGAGCATAAGAGAATTCTCCCGCACAAGACAGTAGAAAGTGGGACCACAGAGCTGAAAGCTGTAGGAAAACAGAGGTTGAGTTATCCTCTACTTGTGAGGACTGCAGCTACAGAAAATTCTTTTGTTCTTTCAGTTCCCAATTCCCATGTCAAGTCATGTTGTGCTCAGGGCAGGATCTGAGAGCTGCAGTCAGTAAGTCACCCATTGGTTGGACTTTCTATTTTCAGGCGGCCACGAAAGCGTGTAATTTAGAGCAAGGAATTTTGGACACGCTTCAGACAACCTTTTGCTAAAACTTTCAATAATGGTGGAACAGCCTCACTAAAAATAGCATCAAAAGTTTTTAGTAAGTATTATTAAACCCCAAAGGATGAGAATTTTAGCAATAAAAGTACTTGATGTCTGAACTGAGATTCTCTCCAAAGGTGTTGCATACAGCTTAAATCAAGGGATGGCCTTCACAGGGGAGAAATAATTTAGGACATTAAAATGTCATTTTAGCTGTCAGACATTTCTGCCTGTAATCATATAGGAGTAGCAGACTGGCAGCTTTCTCAGCAAGTTTCACGTGCAAAAATGAGTGGGAATGAAAGAGAGCATTTTGCTTTTGTGTAAAAGGTCATTAAAAGCTCTGTTCAGTATCGCATCTGGGAATTTACTCAGCATCACCCTTTGTCCCTGAAACTATCATATTCAAAGTCAGCAGTTGCTGAAGACACAGCTGATAAAATGTCAGCACAACATGGCCAGGCAGAAGGTCGTGAGAGACGCACATTAGCAGCTAGAATCTGGACAGGGGACAGACTGGGAACTCAGAATGTTTAGAGATGAAGAATATGCCAGGATTGCATTGTCCTATCCCATCAGAGCAGCCAGTTCTGAATTTGGCCACCAAACTTTGCCTCCTCGATCGCTTTGTCCACAGAGGCTTTTTCCGTGATTCTTCCCCTGTCCAAATCCCTGCTCACACAAGCTCTACAAGACAGATTTTTGACTTCCCCTGACCACAGTCAGCAGAAATGCTCTGGCTATGACTAAGCCTTAGATTCCACACACAGGAAATGCATCTCCTATACCCTTACAGCCACCTGTGCACCTGTGCGGGGCTTTTCCATCACAGGCAAGTGTTTCTTGCAAGAACTTGGTTGACGAACAAGTAACACAGTAAGTGTGATGCTGGTTTTGGCATTTGATAACCAAGAAGAATTGTTAGCACAATCTGTATGCATTGCATGCTCTCAGAGTCGGAGGAGATGCTTTCACGTGCCTGATCCTTCATATAAGCAACGCACAGGTTTGTATAACCAGACGGTACTTTAATCCCCAGGACCCAAATCACATGTCTGAGCTCTTCTGAATCTTGTTTGGAATTCAAAAGCAAATCTAAATTGTAGCTTTCTCTTCTAACTTCCTGCCAGGCAACAATAAGCCCCCAGTTCGGAACAACATCAAACCTTAATACACTCAAGTATGCTTCATCTATCCTGGCACTGCAGAATTACTCCATTTTTCACTGTATTTCTGAGTGGTACTCCAGAAGATTTCCTCATGTGTGGCACGAGAGGCTGGACTTATCCCAGGCCTGCCCGAAGCCAGGGGCAACAGGAGAGCCCAGGGAGTCCCACGCTTGCACAGCCCTGCTTCCTGCTGGTGTCTGCCTGCCGCTCGAGGGGGATGGGATGGGATGGGATGGGAGGATGGCCATAAGCTGCCACCTGTGTCATTGTGAAGCAGAGCACAGGGCTGCATGGCACAAAAGCCACCAGGAGCCGCAGCAGCCCCGGGGGTCAAACAAAACCTTCCCTGGGGCCTGGGCTTTGCAGCCCCACCTCCAGTAAGGTAAAGTCAGCGCGCAGCCCTGCACCTTAGAAGATTCATTGGTGAACTAAGCAGAATTCAGTTTCTGTCGGATCTTATTTAGTTAAAGCAATCCCAAATAACTTGAAATTTTTGAAACATTTTATCCTTGATTTTAAGACAGATAATGAAATTAGGAAGATGCTATGATATTTCAAGTGAAGTGAATCAGCAGACAGAACATTGGGCTAATTCCTGCAAACTGTGCAGTCAGTTAGACATGCAAATAGGCACACTCCAAATTTGCATTTGCATTGCCGTGCTGCTTTTCATAGCCATGGCGATCATGTATTCCTATGACCAGGTTTTGAACTGGCTCATCGTGCGTAAAATCTCAGAAACTACCACCGAAAACGAAGCGTGCGTTTTTGTGTGCGCAGTCGTGGGCATGCAGTTCCGAAAGCTTGTTTCTGTATGACCTGCCAGTGTCTGTATCTTCGACTCATTTGTAAGATTCACTATGTCTCTGTCATCTACATCCGTGCGTACTTCAGCTATCAGCCTACAGCTGGAATTACAGGCTATTAAGGATTTTATGGAGGTACAGGGAGAGCATTGCTGGTGCAATCGTGTGTATCTCATTTCCAGCATGCAAAGTCTTCTATCTGCAAAGGCAAACACAGGAGCCCGCAGGCTGAGGCTACCAAAATTTAGTGTGTTTTGCAGCTCCTATTAATTGTTTTGCGGCCATTTCTTGCTACATTTACTGTGAAGTGTAGGGACATTTGTATTTCTTATATTCGTATGTCTTATATTCCTTTTTTTTTTTTAATTCCTGCTGTTTGGTTACATTTTGCTTTTGTCTAGAAATCAAGAAAAGAGATAGCAAATGTCAAACAAAGATAGTACCTGAAAGGAAATAAAACAAATAATTCAAAATACTTGTTCAAAAAGTTACAAAATATGACAGCATTAATGGCACTTAAAGCTATAAGCACTTAAAAGATTACAACCATATTTGTCTAAATTATTTTCCTAACTTTCTTTTTTTTTTTTTCTGAGATTATGACTGCAGCTCATGTCTAAACCCAAACCCAGCAAGAAGGGTAGAGAGCCCTGAGACTGAGTGGTTGCCCTGGCCCTCATTTGAACAGCATTTATGCTGTTACATCTATTTTTAAAAATTCAAATTCAGCTACAGAGAACAGCAGTTTACTGACATGCAAAAGCTATAACTTTCTTTCTGTCTTCATAGTCTTATGGGGCATAAAATGGAAGGTTGTTTTTTTTTCGGTGGTAGAAAGCGTAAATGAGAAATTCTTTTAAAAACCAGTTGGCCCACTATTTTACAGCCAAACACTAAGTTAATGTTTCTCTTCTTTTAAACAACATAGCATGGGATGTTGCGTTTTCTTCATATGCTTCTTGCTGTGACTACATGAGAAAAAAAAAATCCCTTTGTTTCTTTTCCTTTTGCTTTATTTTGTCACTGCTTAAGTTAAATAACCACAGGGGTTTTTATCTTGGTTTTTTTGTTGTTTGTTTTTCTTTTTTAATGAAAAGAGCAATCTGACCCTTAAATATGTCTGTGTTGATTTTTCGTATGAGCACCCAGCTGGCGGCTGTGTCCATGGACATTCTTTTGGAGTTTAGAAAGATAATGCATCTGACTCGAAAATCAAAAAAAAATAATGAAAAAATCTAGGTTGGATCACGTGCCAAAACGTAAATTAAGCCTTACTGAAAGTTTCTAGTTCACTCCAATCATTTCTCCTCTTTTTAATCACCAGGGAAAGGCTTTATGGATGCATACTCCACTACAAGACACTTTTTCATCCCTTTCAAACTCTTTTCTTACATAGCTGCCCTTTCGCTCACACGAGGCCATGGCAGGAGCACTCTGGTGATACTGCCGTGGTTCGGGCTCTTCCTTTGTGTCTTGTCCTGGTGATCTTGTACAGGCTGAAATTTCCGTGTGCGTAGCTTTCTGTTGCCATTCTGCAGTGCTGTGTTTCCTGAATTGTTTTGGCAGAGCAAGCTTGAGTCTTTATGGCACAGTGAAATATTCCTCGACACTATATAATTCAGACTGAATAAGGAGTCTGTATAAGGCACGTGTCTCAATATATATATGTATATAAAAAACGCTAACATTGTTAATTCAAGTGGAGCATGTTTTACACTTAACTTCTGTCTTCAAGTAATGCTTTGTTTTCATGTTCCCTTTCTTTGGTTTCATTGGGGATCACTCCATTCTCCAGGTCTGAGTGCTGCTGGATGCAGTTGGTCAGGACTGCGGTGCTAGAAGAGTTCTCAGAATTGCAGATCTTCTCCGTCTCCTCTTCCTTTTTTTCCTCATCCAAGGAGTAGTTGCAGAAGGTCTCATAAATTTTACGCACGTCCTCAGGGATGGTCTTTTTGAGGTCTTTGTTTTTCCTTTTGGTCATCTTAGCAGATGAGCCAAACTTGTTAATGATATTGTCCTCGGATGCCCCCTGCCCATGCTTGTTGAGCTGATCTGGCCCTTTAAGGCGCAGGTTGTTAGGCCTGTTGTTGATGCTTTCCTGAGATGAGGCCTTGAAGCGTCCCGTTTCCAAGGCAGTAAAGACAGAGCGCTTCTCCGGAGAGAGCATGTCTAAGGAGTGGGCTCGCTGGTCAAGGCCCAGGCGCCGGCGCTCCATGCTCCGGATGGTGGCTGCCCTCTGAAGTTTGTCATGGATTTCCACACTGAGCCGCCTCCGTGTCTCACGGAACTCAGCTGTCACATTTGCTTTCCACTCTGCTGCATGGGCCTTTATTTCTCCAACCTTTACAACAACAAGAAAGAGAAATTAATTTTTTAAAAAAGCAAAAAAAAAAAAAAAGCAAAAATGAAGCAACAATCTTTCCTATAAAAGAGTAACGTAAGTGCTTTCTTTTCCAGTTTAGGATCAGCCATCGGTCCCAGCTCCACTGCATCTGTCTGGACCCAAACTTCAGCAGTAAAGTGGCTATACTGGGCAAGTTCTAAACACACCAACTAGTGACTAGCCAATGGCTCATGTGACACGTGACTTGCTTCCTGTATCACTTCTCACCAGCCCACACAATTTATAGTGGTGTTGCACGATGGGAGGTGTTGATGCTCATCCCTCATCGGATAAGAACAAAATTCCTGACTTAGAATGTCAGCGGTAGATGGTCAGGAGTAAGCAAAATTGATCACATTTCTCATCACCATCTTGTTATAGTTCTAGCCATAAGTTTCAGAACAGCACAACAACCAGTGTAGCAACATAGTTATGTATTTTCCCATATTGCTCACGGGTGGAGCTGTTCAGGCCCACTGACGGTTCTGTTCGGTGCCACAGGACCACAGAGCAACTAACACTGGCAAACCAGATTAATTTCAAGAGGACCTCTGACCAATCCAGTCTAGGGTTCATTCTCAGGGACGAACGTAGATGTATTTCATGGAAGTTTCCATTGCATAACCATCCAAATACTACCCTCTCAAGCCAGCTGGAAGAATTGTCAATGCATATTCTGTGTAGGCACCATGAGCACGTTCTTAAACATCCCAATGCTTTGCTCTGTTTTACTCCTTTGTGCCTGAGAACAGAATAATTACTACGGATAAAGCACCTACATGGCTGCTGTATTGAATAAATATTTCTTCCAAAATGAGAAAAAAAAGAAGATAAATGACCAAGCAATGTCTCAGGCCTTTTCCAAAGTTCAGCTAAAGCAGAAGAGATTCAGGAGTACGGTATCTGAAGGAGCCCACCAAGGTCAATGGCTGCTGTAGCCAGAATTCAGTTTTGGCATTCAGTGATCCACAAGGAAGTAATCTATGGTTCCTCAGGACAGATGAGCACTTGTCCATTTAGAACTGTGTTACTTGTGGCAGTAATACCTTTTTTTTCCTCCCTTTGTGAAGAAGCTAAAAATCAAAGCTAACTGGACACCAAAGGCAGCCAGGCAACCACAGGGAATATTGAGCATTAGTCATGCAGAGGAGCAGCCTTCTTTAGACGAGCAGGAATCAGACACTTAAATCTCTCTTATAACATGACCAGCCACTGAGAAATCACTAGCCATACCTCTTCTTTTGTCTTCTTGGACAGGACTCTTAACCAGTCTCCAATCATACTCAGGACAGCAGCAAAATAGGCAAGGCCAACAAGGATCCAGAACCACACTAAGGGTTTATACCACTCCCGGTAATGGATGTCAGCATTTCCTCCTGAAATAAGCATATACTTATGCTTAGGAAGCATGAAATGCCAAAATTATGACAAAATATCTGCAATTCTGAGCAATTCCTCAGACATTCCTATAACTCTTTAATTTTATCCAACCTCAGGATGAGTGTACACACAGTAATCAAACAGACCCGTGGAAGCCCAGACATTTGAGAATTGGCAGGGACCCAAATACTGGGTTTGACATTAATCTCTCTCCATACACTACATGAATCCCTCTTTTTTTCCCAGCCTTTAATAGTGGGAAACAATGGGAGGTGGGGCTGCTGTTGCTATGGTACAGCCAGGCTCTTCTGACAATACATGTCCCCAAGGAAGCCTGTTAGGAAGCAGATTGTCTAGGTCTGTCTTACAGATTGATCAGGTGACTGAGAAAGCATGAGACCACTTTTTTCAGCCTATCAGATATTCTGCTTTTTTTTCAGGCTCCATCCACGTGTTTTCGACAGAAGTACAAAAACTTTCCCAGCTTGGCAAGAGTTGGGACGCATTCAAGGTGGAATAAATCGGTATAGCTCCATTGATGTGGTTTTACCCGATGCAATGTGGTATCGTCCTTTTGATGTTGAAGAGACAGAGATATGGAGAGATTAAAGTGACAGAAAATAAAAGTGACAGAGAGTCTGTCCCAAAACCAGCAATGAAATCCAGATCTCCTAGTGATCACATGCCTTAAACTCTTATCATGAGATCATGTCTGAAGTTTTCTCATTCAGGGTCCTCCATTTGATTTTTGACAAATCATGGTTGTTAGTAGCCACCCAGTATTGGATTATATTCTCCCAGTCATGCTGGATTTAGAAAAAAATAATTTAATATTCAGGGCTTTCTTACTATTTTCTTATCAAAGAAAACAATTCTGAAGTGTGATATACGTAAGAAAAATATCATAAATTATTTTTATTTCACACTGTGCTACCACAAAGGCAGCATATTAGTGAGCTTCTCTTTACATTTAAGTGGTTAAAATGGACCAAGTTCATAGAAACACTTCTATATCTGATTTCTTGTAAAATGCCTTTTTTTTTTCATATCTGAGGCTCTCTTTGTTCAGTGCCTTTTTTTCCCTCATGTTTTTAATACCACTATGTCATAAAAAAGATCACAGTCTTGTCTACAAAAAAAGACTTGCCTACAGCTATTCAGAAAAGATAAGATTTATATATCCCTGTAGTTTCATTTGATGTTTATAACTCACTCAGATTTCACTGATTTATAGAAAGTAACAAAACAGTAGCATAATATGGCTGTTTGTAACCCATGCACCTTAATGCCTTTAATTAGGACGACAAACAGGAATGAGGTGTAGAGGTCATGCACTAATGGGAAAAAACCACTTATTTTAACCACCCTTTTGTTAGCAAAGCAGTAAAGTGAAAAAAAACCCAAAACTCTCATCTCTCCAGCCAACAGTCTTAACTCGCTCTTTGGAAATTAATAAGGACAGTTCTTTATAGTTCCTGGTAGTACTGTGTTAATCTTGGAGAGTATCCTCCTAGCACTAAGACACAGAGAATCATAGAATGTTAGGGGTTGGAAGGGACCTCAAGAGATGATCAAGTCCAACCCCCCGCCAGAGCAGGATCCCCCAGGGCAGGCCACACAGCAACAGATCCAGGAGGAGTTTGGAAAGCCTCCAGAGAAGGAGACTCCACCACCTCTCTGGGCAGCCTGGGCCAGGCTCTGTCACCCTCACAGGAAGGAAGTGTCTCCTCCTGTTGAGGTGGAACCTCCTGGGTTCCAGCTTGTACCCGTTATTTCTTGTCCTATTACTGGGCACCGCAGAGAAGAGCCTGGCCCCTTCCACTTGACCCCCACCCCTCAGCTATTTACAGACATGAATCAGATCCCCTCTCAGCCTTCTCTTCTCCAGATTAAGCAGCCCCTGGGCTCTCAGCCTTTCCTCCCAGGAGAGATGTTCCAGTCCCTTCATCATCCTTGTAGCCTCCCTTGGACTCTCTCCAGTAGATCCCTGTCCCTCTTGAATTGAGGAGCCCAAAACTGGATGTAGTACTCCAGGTGTGGTCTCACACCTTCTCTTCCAAAATCCATGTTCCTTAACAGGGTAACCGCAACGTCAAAATTTCTGCCAAGGTTAGTGAACAAAATGCAGCTTTTTAAATGATGCAGCTCCTGTAGTAAAGCTCAGTAGTGCCTCCAACCAGAGATTTCTCTGGCTGTATGGCTCAAACCTCCTCTCTAAAAGCTTCATCCATTCATCATTTTTGGTGATTTGTTTCAGCAGCCAGCCTCAGACTGAGGCCTAACGGACTAATACAAATCTTGAATTCAATGGGAAAGTCATTTGACTTGTGCATAATCCATCGCATGGCAAAGGATAATCGGGACTTCCCCGGCTCCTGCTCTCTGTGCTGCTGAAAGCTTGCGAGCTGCAGATTGGAAGGCACCTGACCTCAGATGAATTCATCCCACTGCACAGGAACCCCAACAGAAACAACTGGCATCATTTCACTGGAGTATAATACCTTGCGGAAAGCCTGCTCGCGACAGCAGAGAACAAATTGTAAGGGCCGAGGCCCCTGCGCGTGGCACTTGGGCTCGATGCTGCTCACCTGCTACAAAGTCACCAAAGCCAACAGTAGTCAGAGTGACGACCACAAAGTAGATGGACTCCAAGGCTGTCCACCCTTCAATGTGTTTGAAGATAACTGCCGGAATGGTCACAAAGACGATGCAGCCTGCCAGGATGAACAGGATGGTAGAGATCACCCGGATCTTTGTTTGACTCACTTGCTTTTTCTAGAAAAAGGAAATACAGAAGAAAACAAAAGTCTTTTTGAGTGGATTTCTGGGACTGTATACCTTGTGAAGGGCAGACTGATCATGCTGGTGCCACCTGAAATTTCTCTTCCTGCCATTTGTGAGCTTTTTAGGTAGAAAACAACCCTCCTTGCCTGTTGGTGAAAGCCCTGCCTGCGTAATAGTCAGACTCTAGGTCTGGCCCCAGAAAATTGTAATTCCTATTTCCCATGCACTGGGTAGTTACTGACCAACCAGAAATACAGCCTGGAAAAGCAGTCCCTTCAGAAAGGCTCCAGCACACTCCAGTCCTGGTTCAACGTGTAAGACGAAGTGCACCTTCACCCTTCTGTACTGGCTTATGCACACAACGCCTCACCAGCACCAAGCATTCAACAAGCCAGACCAAGACTAAAATGAAAATAAATCCTTCTTTTCCTCCAAACCCCTGAGATTTTATGCAGAAGTAATTCTTGTTTTGGGTTTTGTAGACTGAGGATTTCCAGCTGTCATTCACAGATAGAAAGGTTACCTTTTCTTTTCAAAAATAGCTAGCTACATTACCAATTTACTCCAGAAATAAAGGATTTATGCCAAATACCAAACAGTGGGAGACAAAACTACCTATGTAAATCCATACTGGACAGCTCTTGAACACAGTATGTGTGTTACCGGCTGCTATAAACTGAATACAAATATGAGGAGTGTAATTGCAACATTTTACACTCCTAGATTATGCAAACTCTCAATTTATTTAATATATACCTGGATTTTGTTTCCAGTAATACTGATACAAGTCTGAATTAACACAACTGACTCTGGCAGATTTATTTCATATTTTCTCTGTCATAAATAAACTCAAAATACAATAGAGTTTTATGAAAAACCTGGAGATTATAGAAATCTTACTGTGGATTAATTACAGTGGCAGTGTAAATTCTGTATTGATCCTGGAAAAGGAATGTGAAGGTCACTGTAAGTCACATATTTCCAAATCAGTTTTCCAATTCAAGCATCTCCTTTAAGCCAGCAATGAGATCTCATTTCAGATTAGGACATTGCCTAGACAGGAAATCAGATCTCAGAAGATCTTTATGATATACAGAAGAGATATTGCCTGAACTGGTTAATATCTAACCAGCTTCTGAGAATTACTATGGCTTCTACTAAAGTGTGAGCATTTATTTATGTCTGACTCTCATTAGGCACTCATCTGACCTGGGATGTTCTGCATTTAGAAGCCAGCTAACAGAATAAATACATTTCAGAAAGAGTTTTAGTTCTGAAACCGCGATCATCTCTATGTTTAATTATTTTTTCTTTTTGTGTGTGTGAATTGTTTTCTGGGTCTAGTTGAACAAAAATATTTAAATAGAATTAGTAATATAATGCCATAAATAAAATTAATCAAATACAAAACACAGAAAAAACTGCCACTAAAGCACCAAGGAGAAAAACAACATAAGAATATAAAACCTGACTTAACTTCTTATTTCCTCTTTTCCTGGGGAGCCATTTTGAGCAGTTCGCTAAAATACTAAAAGATGCTCTAAATTCTTTAAAAGTTATGGACACACATTAAACAATGGCAGGATTTCATTCTTAATTATGATAGCAACACATCACATGGCTGTTACGCTGTCTTAGATTGGCACACTTGTTTTTTTTGTCATGGAGGACCAGGATTTAACCAAGTTATTCTTTTTTACTCGTAGAAGGAGACTCCACAACCAGCTATGAGGCACATGCAGTGCTGTATAGTACTGAGAATCCTTGGACAAAAAGTACTTTGGAGCTGCCAAGCACTGCTAGTAAAGCAAAGTTGTGTATAGTAAACCTTTCTCCAGTTCCCAGAGAGCAACATTAAAATGCATTTCAGTATGTGTCAGGGTTGTCTTGGCATAATGGTAGAAATAGGAATGGAAAGAAGAGACTACAAATCAGTACTAAATGTTCAGGACATCCACTTGTTCATGAGCGATAACCTCAGCCGAAGGTTATTGGGGTTTTTTTTAAGTAAAAAATGGTACCAATGTTAATGAGAGGCTCTGCAGAAAGACCTGGCTCATGGTTATTGTGCACCTCAGTCACTCCCACAAAAGCAGAGGAGCCGGGGATCTATTTTTTCCTTACTCTTCCACCAGTACAAGTGAAGTCAGAAAGCAATGGTGAATCAGGCATAGCATTTTTAGAGACACTGAAAAGAGAATAAAAGCAATACTCTGAAACAGAATTACTTAATGGACAGTGACACGTCAAATTCAGCAACAGGTGAATTTTCACAGTTACATATGCATTCCAAGGACATTCGCAGTAGACTATAACTGCTACATAAAAAAAAAAATAATGCTAGGGCATAAATGCAATTTGTGGAATATGCGCATTGTAGTAATCAGACATTAAAAGGTGGCTTGCGTGGTTTCCTCGTGGATGGAGCTGGCTGTGCTGTTTTCCTGCAAAGAACGTATTTTGCGCTGCCCAGGTTCTCAGGAATAAGAAAAAAGAAAACACAGCCTTTACACTCCAGTTTTGGTGCAGTTGTATTAAGACAAGATTAGGCTAAGCCACTGCAGTATTACACTGTACCAAATCACTATTAAAAGAAATACATTTTGTATATATATATACATATAAAGTATAACAATGGCTGAGAAATCTGCAAAGGTTCATGGTTCAGGCCTTTGACTTACAGAGTCTGTAGAACGGTGTTTTCACAAGAAGATTAAAAATACCCATAAATTCTGTAAAGGGATTTTGTTTTTCCTCTGGACAATGTATTTCATAGGAACAACCATATTATGCTTTTTTGATAATTTTGCACTCTTTTTTTCCAGCCTAATGCCCTGATCACCATAGTATAGAATTATTTCCCCACTTGCTTGCTCTCCCTGCTACCTTTTCCTTCTCCTACCAGGCCTTGTCTTACTATCCAGGACTCTGATACAGGACTCCAAATAAATTCACCAACTCCTGCAAGCCTTTGCAGTGTGATAGGTCTGTCTGTCAAAGAAATTTAGGTATATCCAGTGTTCCTACAGTATATGAGCTTCTAACAGCCTTGTGGAAAATGTTCTCCAGCTGTATCCTGGTTTTACTAGCAAACAAGAATTGCGTTGAGCATCCTAACACTGAAGGAACTTCTGTTTTAAATAACATTTGCAATCTGAAGCCAAACGCTGGGAAATAGCTGAGCAACTCCAGCCAGGCTAACACATACTATGAGTCCATTTGGTGGCATAAGACAGAATTTTCTATAGGTGTCAAAACGAAACACTAAGAGAGGCCTTTCTCCACGATCAGTAGTTCATCTCATAATAGTTTAAGCAAAATGAGAACACTTTTGGAAGAGATGTTTCCTGCTTTTTTTGGGTTTAGGTTTGTTTTGCCAACAAGTTCTCTCCACATCGATGAAACATAATTTCCGAGACATCCGTCAAATAAAAAAATAAATCATGCCTGATGAGAGAGGCTTCAATTTAAATCCACCTAGAGATAATCTAGAAAAGACTAGTGGAGGAATCTAAGAAGAAAAGATGGAGAGTTTTCAATCACATAATAACCCATGAGGGGTCATTTCCATTCGGTGGTGATTTTACTTTTAAGGTGATGAAGTGCTAAACAAGCAACATCACTGCATAGGACACGATCTTGCTCCGATTAATTCTAACAACCTAACGTAAATCTGCTCCAGTGTCAAGACGGGTGAGGACAGACATTCTCATGGGGACATCCTTATCAGTGGAATTTAGTTGTTAAGCATCTTTTCTATCAGTTAGTGCAACTTTGCTTTTTTCTTGTTTTCTATTATGCACGCTATGGTCTTACTGGTTTCAATCTCATCCAACAATTTTAGGAGTTCTTTTTCCTCCCCCCACCCCCTTCTTTGGTCATTAACTCAGGCACCATTCTTCTGACCTAACTGTTGACAACAAAAGGACAAAACAAGGTTCCTAAGTTCCAAAGCTGAGGCCACAGGGCTAATATATATTCCTTTGAAAACAGAGTAGATGATTGTTTTTTTCCTGAGTAGAAGACATTAAGCACGGGATAAAAAGATACTACAGCCTCTTTTCAGACTAGATTAAAGGCTAAATACATGGAACATATACGATTTCCATGAACAGTATACTGCAAATATGCATAATTCCAAGATTTAGTAGTGTCACCTCCCATTTTGCAGAAACTCCCCCAACATACAGTACTACTCAGCCAAAAATAGCACGGGAACATTTCCTGCTTCACAGTGAGCTCACATAGATCCTCTGTCTTGCAAGTATTTTCTTTTCTGAATTCCTGACAAATATCCTCAAGACTGCAAGTTGCCTACCTTTTTGTCTTGATGACCAATGGCACATTCTTAGTGCTAGTACAGTGTGCCTTCATAGAACATGCTGTCCTCATCTCTCCACAAGGCTCTGCATTTTGGAGCATCCCTCCAAAATAAGCACATTTGTTTAACATTTCTTTTGTTCCGTTCACCTACTCTTAACTTTATGCCCTCTCCCATGTTGCAGATATTCTTAGAACAGATTGTCTCTGCCTATGCACTAATTAAACAGCACGTCTTCTAAATCACTTTCTCCAGATCAAAATACCTTAACAAGAGGAGAGCCAGTCTTTGTACTCAAAGCATAAACCAGAATATCAGATGTGGCAGTTCTAGTTTTTTTTTTCTCTGCTAGAAACACTAGGTATATGCTCAGTCAAAAATGTTTTTGCTAGGCTCCTGTAGACAATGCACATAGACATAGGTTCGTACTGATTGCCTTTCAGACCAGCCAAACGCAAGCCAGTCCTGGTCCAGAGCCTGGTACATACCTCAGTGAAGTGTGATGCCCGTCTCAACAGGCCGTACGGAAAGATTGGCACAGCACTGGGCTCACAGAGCTCCACAGTGATCAGCGGTATGGTCACATCAACCTCACTGCTGCCTCCACCCATCACTGTGGATTTCTTTCTAATTTTTCCTAGTTCCTTTGCATTCAAAATGAGACTGAAACTATGAGACTGAAACCAAATGTATTTTAAATATACCTGGCTTAAAGATAACATCTAAGAACAATATACAAATCTTTTGTTCTTCAGTGTTCTCTGAATACAGCTGGTACCAGCCAGCACCAACAGACCACAGAGAGGACACTGCTGAGCCACTCTGACAAGACACTGGCACCTCTGGGAAAGTATATTTGAGAAAGGGCTCAAATGCTCGGCAGGCAGAGGAGGAGGGAACGGAGGACGAAATAACAAGGTCAAGGGAGTGTCAGGTGCTCAATAGCAGATCAGGTCCTTCCCCGGCAGGACTGCAGCCCATGGAAGACCAGCACTGGAGCAGAGGAGAAGAGCTGAGAAGGAAGGACTGGCAGAGATAAACGGTTGTGTCCTGACTCCAACCCCTGTGCTGTTGGCTGACAGGCTGGAGGCATCTGACCTGTGGCAATAACATGGGTGGAAGAAAGGATTCGGGAGTGAAGGGAGCCTGTGAGTGAAGCTGAACCTAAGAAAGGGAGAAGAAAGGTAATTTGAATGTTTGTGGGGTTTTATTTTTATTATTATTATTTCCAAACACAAAACTCAGCAATTAAAAATTGATACTAATTGGTAATAAATGAAAATCATCGCATTTGTTTTCCCTGTGATGGTACTTGGTAAGTGATTTCATTATCTTAATTTTGAGCCACAAATCTTCTCGCTCTTTTTCTTCCTATTTTCTCTTCATCCTACTGCAGGAAGGGGAGGGAGAAAGCAGCTGTGTGGGTGTGTGCTGCCAGCCAGGGCCTACTCGTCACATTAATGAAGAAAGCAACATCCTTTGAAAGCATAGCAGCACAGTTCTGTACAATATATTTTAAAATATATACAACATTTCAGACACCTTCATGGGTTAAGAACAGCGGTTTGAACCATTCTGCTAGAGACGGGCTTCCCCCACTCTGTCTAATCAGCTCTTTTGGTGCCTCAGTGCTATTTTAGTTCTCATGCTTTATAAAGAACACCGCTATTGCTGCACAAGAAGATGAAAAATTCTTCTCCTTTTCCTTAAGTGCAGCAAGTATCACAGGGGAGACCGATATAAAAAGCTGTAAGCACTCACATTTGTTACTAAGCTTGAGAGAGTCTTGAATACATGCAAGGCATGGGTTAGAGTAAAGAAGGACTTTTTTTTTTTTTTTTTTTTTTACATTGCTGGTTTTCCCCATAAAACCGCACTTTTATGGGGTGTTTTTCTAGACCCAGATGGAGTACGCAGCAAGTTTCACAGAGCAACAGATTTCTCCAATGTTATTTTTGTAAACCTCTAGGCATGGATCTTGTTGCAGTCATAATGTGAGTATTATATGTTATGAAAATACAGAAGCACTGGATCAGAAACTTTCTAGGCCTGATACACTGATTTCAGCCATGTTCTCTCTAGAAAGCACACATAAAACTTTCTGATATGCTCCAACTAATTTCTGTGTGTTGTTTATTATGGTACTGAAGAAACAAAAACAACAACAGTGAACCCAAACCTCTGTGTCTGGCTGAGCTGTGTTCAGCCCAAGAAAAAAATAAATGCTGAATAAGAGCGATCCATATATGTATATTCTTTTCTCAAACATTGGAGCAGACAGAGGACAACGGAGGCTCACAGCACAGATTTAAGCAATTTCAAAGGATGCTTGCAGAGGCCAAATTTGCCATGTATTGCTCCTTCCTTTGACCCCCTTCTGAGTTACACCTACATTCCCATCGCCCAGGGAGTGCAAGAATGGGTTACTAATAGTTGTTGCACTTCACTTTGCTCTATCTGAATGGTTTTTACCTTGCCATTCCTGGTAACCTTGATTTTGATCAGTGTTGGGTCAATGCTTTCATCTTGCAATCCAGCGGGAAAAAAAAAAAAAAAGCAGTTATGACGGTGCAAAGAAAAGTGCCATGTAGCAGTAAAGGTAGATTTATGAGTATATATGCTCAACATCTAATTAAGAAATGCACTGAGACAGAGAAAGACCATTAGTGTGGCTAGATATATGAGAGATCTAATTATCTATTGCATGACATGGTCACTTTCAAAGACTTATCAAGAAAAAGAAAACTGAAAATCATGTTAGAATTATTTCTTCTTAGCAGGGTGGAGAAATTCAATATTTCTTTTTTTTTTTTAGTTCTGTTTGACCTTTCATTTTTTGTTCTGTTATTTTTTGTTTTGTTTTCTTCTTCTACAGTGGAATAAAGCACCCAAGTTCCTTCATACTGTTGTTTTCAGAACATTTCTCTAGTGATGAGGAATGTAGCAACATCAGCATTCGCATGGCTAGAGTAGAAATTTTGTTGGACTAGATATTGAAAGGTTAAAAAGTGACCTTTTGAAACAAGAAGATGACCTGCAGGCTAGACTTCTTGCATCCGTTTCTAGCCTACTGTTTTTTAATTTCTGCTTAGTTCAGAATAACTGGCTAAGCAGCCTTCCCTCTCCCCTTCTTGGGTACAATACCGTACATTATTCTCTGCAAACAACTCCTGCAGAAGCCTCCAAAGCATATCTTGTCTTTACCATGAGATTTCTTGTAGATATTAATACTATAAAGACTGCAGTATTACAGTCTTCCTAGAGAAAAAAAATCACTATTTGTGACTAGCCAAGTAACCCAAGAGTGTTCCTGCAGGTAACTAGCCCACAGGGAGCGAGTTTTACTCTAGGTGGGAGGCAGATCTCAGAAGAGTGGAAGAAAAGTATAAGGAGGAAAACAGAGCAGTTCTCCCTAGGCAAAAAATGTGGAAAGAGTGGAAAATGTGTCACTCCTAGAAGTGTCCCTCTATGCCACAACTCTTGCCCTGCCCCTCCCAGCCTTCTTCAACATACTACAGGAGCTGCCACCACTTACCTCCAAAGGTAAAGTCGGGCAGGGAGCACCTTCAAAAGGAAAGGTCTGGCGCAGGGTGAAGGGTTCATCAAACATGTTATCCCACGGCTTAAAACAGTTATTGTAGCAATGATACGTGCATGCGCCAAGGGAAAATAGGAACATGTAAACGATCTTAGAATGATTAATACAATGGCTCGACAGTCCTAAAAGGTGAAGGTCGAATGCATAAAGCAAAACAACACTAAATTCACCACCTTCGTCCAACCCGTACCTTGAAGTAGCATCTCTTGAGTGGGAAAGTAGCACAGTCTTCCTGCCTGGAATAAGGCACCATGCGCAGGTACTTTCATGAAGTAATTTCTGTTGTCTTTCAAGATCCATCACCCCTCTCACACTCTGTCTTTGATGCTTCCCCAAAGGTTGCCCACAGGAGTTTTGGAGGATATTCTGAAGAACACTAACAAAAATGGCTCTACGTGTTTGTTGAGGGAGAGAGGGGATCAACGATTACTGTACTATGAGTGATTCTGTTTTGCGGTTGCATTTCTGACTTGCTTTTCCTTTACTCCCTGTGTTGCAACTTAATCTTGAGTTCAGGATTTTCTTTAGGATATAAATCAGGTTTTCAGAGAAGGAAACACCTGCATCAAAACCCTGGCACAGAGGATTTGGTATTTCAGCACTGCACTGTCAGGAACACAGAGAAGCTTTCACAGCAATATGACCAAAACTTAAGGCAATAACAAAAGGAGGATGTCCACCATCAGTTCTCAGGAAAGAATTTAACTTTCATGCTGATGATTGGAAAGCGCACATGTTCTTTGGCATTAATCAGCAGCTCCCACTGAAGTATCTTATTTTTTAGGCTTCACACAGAGTATCTGTGAAATCCTAGTTGCTCAGTAAATTGTTAATCATGTTTTCAGCTCCTGTGTGTCTTGTGTTTCATGAGAGATAATTGCTTGAGACTCATGGGGTTTATTTTCAGTGCACTTCACTGCAATTAAAAGTTATGTGACTAATACTAATTTTAGTAGATGGCAGACAGGTATAGTTTTTACACTTTAGAACAGTGGTTCCTGAACATTTCAAACCATACAAAAGGACCATTTAACTCACTTCTTTATCAAGAAAATTTGGACTCAAGATCTGCATGGAAATGCCACTGCTTATTCTGAGATCATTCTGAATACTAACCTGGTTTCAAACCAGATGAGAGATGGCAAAGATTGGGCTTTGATACAGAGAAAGAAACAGTACTCTTCTTTTTTTTTTTCACCATAAGAAACAGAAAATACAGCAGATAGGTGGAGTAATATCTGGCAAAAGGACAGGGATCATATTCCAGAGATAATTTCTGATGTGCATTAAAAATAGCCTGAGTACGTACAAATTAAGAGTGGAAGAAAATTCCTTTCTGAAAACCTACTTCATCATTACTCTATTGTTTTTATGTTCTTCTTTATGTATGATAAATCATCATCCATGGAGCGATCCATCATCCACAGAAGGTTATGGAAATGCTTCTACTCAGTGTCAATTGCCAGATACTCCCTTACCTTGCACTTAAATCAGTTTTTTAGCCACTAATTGCCTAATTCACCGGTCTTTGGTTTATTAATTCATTCTGTGTAAACATTCAAACAGGTGCTAAAATGTTAGGCATTCTACAAAAAAAACCCAAACAACCCAAAACAAAAAAACCAAACTAAAGTAGATCAAGAAAACTCCTGAACGTAACAGAGCATTTTGGGTTCATGCACTACAATAGCTGCAGTCTATCCAAGTCAGAAAGCAGTGCAATGAAAATTGCTTCCCAAATGAAAAATTAACTATTACAATTTATTGTAATACAGATAGATACCTACGCAGTGATAAATAAAGCTTTTGTATTAATCATAGATTCCTGACTAGTTTTTCTGCAATATTCTATTTTTAAGAGCTGTAAAATATTATGGGCACTGCATACAAGAGTATGACTCCAGGAAGAATTATTGAAGGTCTGAAATGCTAATATTTTAAAATAATGAAAAAAAAATAAATATTAAAAGACTTCACATAAGCAGGCTAAAAAGTAGAAGACTTCTTCTGAAGTGCACTGTAGTCCATAGCTAACACTCACAGAAAAAGGTGTCCCAGTAATACCAGCAATAATGACTTTGGGAGATGGACTTCTATGCATATTGGGTTTCAGTTGTGGTGCACTGGAGCTGTCTTGAGACTTCCAGATAACACTATACTCCAGACTTAAGCTAGTTTTAAAGTCTGGCTTTAGAATAGCCTTTCCTCATTTGTTTATACTATCAGTGTCAGTCTTTACCTGGCAGCTGGCCAAAAGCGGTGTTCCCCAGGGCTCAGTTCTCTTCAATATTTTTAACAATGATCTGGACAACGGGATCAAGGGCACCCTCAGTAAGTTTGCAGATGGTGGCAAGACATTGGATGTGTCAATCTGCCTGACAATAGGGAGGCTCTACAGAGGGATCTGGACAGGGTGGATCGAGGGGCTGAGGCCACTGGTATGAGGTTCAACAAGGCCAAGTGACCGATCCTGCACTTGGTCACAACCACCCCAGACAATGCTACAGGCTTGGGGAAGATTGTCTGGAAAGATGCCAAAAGGAAAAGGACCTGGAGGTGCTGGTCAACAGCTGACTCAATATGAGCCAGCAGTGTGCCCAGGTGGCCAAGAAGGCCAACAGCATCCTGGCTTGGATCAGAAATAGTGTGGCCAGCAGGACTAGGAAGTGACCGTTCCCCTGTACTCAGCACTGGTGAGGCCGCACCTCAAACACTGCATTCAGTTTTGGGCTCCTCACTACAAGAAAGACACTGAGGTGCTGGAGCGTGTCCNAGACACTGGGGTGCTGGAGCGTGTCCAAAGAAACATAACAAAGCTGGTGAAGGGTCTAGAGCACAAGTCTTCTGAGGAATGGCTGAGAGGAAAGCTAGGGTTGTTTAGCCTGGAGAAAAAGAG